>CAUYMX010015062.1:0-38202 GCA_963573855.1 Lepilemur septentrionalis
CACATGCCTGTAGTCCCAGCTACTCGAGAGGCTGAGGCAGAAGGATTGCTTGAGCCCAGGAGTTTGAGGTTGCTGTGAGCTAGGCTGATGCCACGGCACTCACTCTAGCCCGGGCAACAGAGTAAGACTCTGTCTCAAAAAGAAAAAAAAAGAAAGAAAGAAAAAGTTGCTACCCCTCCCCAGCTGAATACATCCTGTTAAAGTCGAACTTTGTATATTCTTTACCTTTTGCCAGTATTTCTTCCCTAACTCGCTGCTTCTCGACTGCTGCCTCCATTCCTTCTTTTGATGCTCTGAACCGCCTTGAACGTTGCTGGTTCATTTTAGCACGTGGTGCCTGAAAACATGTATTTCATATTCACATAACACTAATAAAAATATTCGTAAACAAATCTGTACATTATTTTGAATCAGCCATTCTTATAAAAATAGTACATTAAAATGGAAGAAAGGTTAAGTATTAATAATATGCCTAATAATCCTTTCATGACAGACAATAGATCCTGAGAACTGAAATATGGACCAATAACCTAAAAACTAAGTTCAACCAGGTGAGTGAGTGACATGTCAAATGGGCAAAAATCCTATGAAGCACTTCCTACTGCAAGGCCCACAGCCTAATGCCAGGTCCCCTGGCTTAGGGTGCTTCAAACGAGCACCCCACCCCAAAATGCTGATTTTATTTAAAGATCCAGTAAGCATTTGATGAGTGGTTACCACAGAACCAGGATTCGGAAGACCTTCCTTATGTCTACACATAAAAGGAAGGATGGTCTCCAAATAGGATTTATGATGTCCCATGAAAGCAACAGAAAAACTATTTATTCTTGACCTGCAGGACCTCAATGCACTTCTATTTTGTATTTCCCACAATAAGGTTCATAATTATCACTCTATCTTTTCAATAAGGCACAGCAGTTAGAAAAGGAGCAATGTTTTAACCAAAAGTACTTTTAAATTCATCCTAACCAAATGCAATTTAAAACACTGGATAAACCCGAATAAAGTGAACTGGAACGTAAGATTTTAGAAGTTACAAAACTGAATTTTGGGGTTGGAAGGAACTCTGGAATATCCAGTGTATATGTAATTATAAGTTATCTTATATTCTCTTTAAACAGTTCCCTTTCCTATAAAATGAGACCATCTAATGCAGCCCTTCCAAACACCAAGTTCTATGATCTACATTTACACACAAAAATGTGTGTATACACATGCACATATAATACACATACAAACATGCACATATTTTATATTTGATCTAGCAGTAAGGGCACACTGGAGTAAAATTAAAATTTAGCTTAATGTAAATTGGAATATACACTAAACAAGACATATTCCTGTCCTCTTTATTCTTTATTCCAGTCTAACTGCAACTTAGCAAGTTATCAGGCAGCTGAGATTTTTCATTGAGTAAAAAGAACCTCACAGAATAATCTTACATTGAAAGTTCTCTAGATTTTCAAAATCATTCCATTAGCCACTGGGATGTACTAAACCTAAAAGAAAGAGAATCTACTTGCATACAGCTAAATAAATTTAGGGCATGCATCCCCCACCACCACCCATCAATCTCCAATTATTCTTCATCATTAAAGAAATATGACAAAAGTCACCTCCTATCTCCTAACTCCCTTAGTAGCACTGACTTCATCCCTCAACACTTTCCATGTGTTATCTAGTGCCTATAAAGCCTATAAGTAACTCACACATTATCTATATTTCCCTCCTTTCGATGGTAAGCCCTTCAAAAGTGAGGGCAGTCACCAATATCCCCAGAATTTCACAGTACCTGGTACCAAACAGACACTAAATAACATTTGAATGAATAAATGAAGTATGAAGTTTTCATTCTTAAATTCTCCCCTATCAACTAGAGAACACAGGAAAAACCAAAATGGAAGATTCTAAGTAAACTATCTTAGCACTTACCACTCCATCTATTGCCATGTAGAGAAGTCGTCTTGGTCTTACAATATTGAAAAGTCTGTCAATGTACTCAAAAATTGCAACCATCATTTCATCTTCATTTTTTGGTGCTGGTCTATAATGACAAGCAAACAATGTAATATAATATAGTATCTCCTCATGATTTGTGATTTCAGTGACAAAAATAGGTTACGTACTTGTCTTCGGGATGAGTACAGGGATGGATGATTCCATTCATATCCAAATACAGATTATCAAACTCCACATCATTGGGATTAGGTTTACTGGCATCAACTGGAATCTTTACACCACTGCATTCCTTTGGCTATGAGGAAGTGATAATTAATAGTAGTTTGATTGTTCAGGACTAAAAATGACAGATCCTAGACTCAGTATGAACCTGTGTTTCATTACTGAACCGGAAATAAAACACTTCAAGTAACCTTTAAATTATAAAATAAGTTATCTTATTCCATAAAGCAAACTGAAGCAGATATTTCATCTTTACAAAGTGGATGGCTTCTATCACACGTTAATTTGACAAGGTGGGCGATGTTCATCAAATTCCCATATCAGGCCAGGCGCGGTGGCTCACGCCTGTAATCCTAGCAACTCTGGGAAGCCGAGGTGGGCGGATCGCTCAAAGGTCAGGAGTTCAAAACCAGCCTGAGCAAGAGTGAGACCCCATCTCTACTAAAAATACAAAGAAATTAATTGGCCAACTAAAAATATACAGAAAAAATTAGCTGGGCATGGTGGCGCATGCCTGTAGTCCCAGCTACTTGGGAGGCTGAGGTAGAAGGATCCCTTGAGCCCAGGAGTTTGAGGTTGCTGTGAGCTAGGCTGACACCACAGCACTCTAGCCTGGGCAACAAAGTGAGATTCTGTCTAAAAAAACAAAAAACAAAACAAAACAAAACAAAATCCTATATCATCCAATTGTCCAAGAGAGAAATCACAGGAGTCATCTTAGAATTCATTTTCCTCCTCACCCACATCAGTAAGTCCTGCCAATGCAACCTAAAAAATGCCTCTCCACTTCATCTCCTTTCACTATCACTACCATGAACAATATGAGGTTATCATCTCTCACCTAAAAGATCACAACCTTCGTAGAGAAACTCCCTGGTCTCCAAACTACCCTCTACACTGTCAGAGTTCCCTTTCTAAAACATGTATGTGTCTGTGTCTTAATCTTGCCTAATTTTCCCAATGATTCCCACAGCAAGTGGTGACCAGTGAGCCTGGACTCTCACTACTTTGCTGTCCTGCCACAATAGTGCTAAAGCCCAGTACTGTCGAAGCCCGCTCAATCTCTCCTAAATTCCTGGAAAATGCTCTTTCATCTCTCAATGCCTTTGCATAATGCTGCTTCTCTCCAAATCCCTTCTTTCTCTCTGCCAACACTCACTTCCTGAAATCTTACTGATTTTCCAGGGTCTAAACTCAGATCAAATGTCACTTACTTTATAACACTTATAAACTTCATAACACTTTGTAAACATTTCCCAAGAAATTAACTGCTCCTGATGCATTTCCTTAGAATTTAGCTTACTCATTTATAGCATTTCCACACTTTTATAATTAATTTATCATCCTAATCCAGCTACACTGTGAGGTTTTCAAAAGGTAAGGGCTTATTCACTCCCAGAGGTATTCAATTATATTTTTATAAATGATATTACCTTTATTTTTTTCTTCCAGAGCTTCAGCAAAAGACTAAGAATGTGAGAAGCAATTTTTACATTTATTAATAGTAAAAGTCACTTAAAAAATAACAGTTCCACAGACATATACAAAGTATCACTTGCAACAGTAAAAACTGTAAACAATTTAAAAGCCATCATATATTAATACATGCTACATCATGTAACTCAAAAACATTATGCTAAGTAAAAGAAGCCAGTTAAGACCACACACTGTACAATCCCATTTACATGAAATAGAACAGACAACACTAGAGACAGAAAATAGATAAATGGTTGCTTCAAGCTGAGGGTAGGGAAAGGATGAGGCAGATGGAAGTAACTGTCAATTGCTTTCAGGAGTGATCAAATGTTCTACAATTAGATAATGGTGATGGTTGTACAACTCTATAAAGATACTAAAAACTACTGAATTATACATTTGAAGCAGGTGAATTTCATGATATATAAATTATATCTCAATAAAACTCTTAAAAAAATAAAAATCAAAGATCAACTTAATTGGGGAGTAAAAAGCCAATCAAGAAGAGAATGGATTAATCAACTATGGTATGTCCATTTACTGGAACGCCAGGCCCAAGTGAGACTCAGAACTAGAGCTGGATGGTCACGAATACACTCCTAAACCAAAAACACAAGCTGCAGAAGAACATATATGGAATACCACTTGTAGAAAGTTATGAAAGAAATAAAACAATACTAGCTACTGTTCAGGGATGGATACATACACAATGATAGCATAATGAAAAGCAAGGGAGTGAGAAACAACAATTTCAGGATAGTGATTATCTTTGAAAGAGAGGGAAGGGAATGAGACTGGGCTTCAATTTGTATTTATAATTGGGGGGAAAGGATACCAAAAGGAATTTAATATGAAACAGAGAAGACATTATTAGATAGTGTTATGTACATACATGCTGGGAATCAACAAAGAGAGGCAGGCTTGACTAGAAACAGTGTGTGGTGAGGTAAGTGGTAAGGAAAGCAGGAAGTCAATTCTTGGTAGGGGGAGGTCTATGGAAGATAACTTGATAACCCCCAAACAAAAACAAACTCTATGAAGGCAAGAGGCTCTCTGCCTCTCCATCTAACCTCCACATCCCAAAGTCCACACATTCCTGTACCATGCAGCCATCACACTCAGGAAAATCAAGACTCATTCTTTGTGTCTCATAAGAAGGCAGACGGGGTCGGGCGCAGTGGCTCACGCCTGTAATCCTAGCACTCTGGGAGGCCGAGGCAGGAGGATCACTCAAGGTCAGGAGCTCGAAACCAGCCTGAGCAAGAGCGAGACCCCGTCTCTACTAAAAATAGAAATTAATTGACCAACTAAAAATATATAGAAAAAAAATTAGCTGGGCATGGTGACACCTGCCTGTAGTACCAGCTACTCGGGAGGCTGAGGCAGAAGGATGGCTTGAGCCCAGACGTTTGAGGTCGCTGTGAGCTAGGCTGATACCATGGCACTCTAGCCTGGGCAACAGAGTGAGACTCTGTTCACCTCCCCCCCCCCGCCCCAAAAAAGAAAGCAGACAGTAAATATTTTAGGTTTGTTGGCAACATGATCTCAGCTACAACAACTCACGTGTGCCTTTGTAGAGTGAAAGCAGCTATGTGCCCTAGTGCTTAGCACAGAAGTAGGTATATTGCAGCTCTTCATATTGAGTGTAGCATTTTTACTTCAACTACCTAGGAAAAAACATAGTATGGGGAAGGTAGCATAGGTGGGTCCTAATTTTAAGAAAAAGAGCTCCAGGCATTCCCAATAAAAAAAAAAAAATGAACATATTTTCCCCTCAAGAGTACTGTAGATGTGTTCAACACATTTTCTATATAAATTTAGAATTCCTTTCTTCAAGAGAAGATTTTTTTTTTTTTTTTTGAGACAGAGTCTTGCTCTGTTGCCTGGACTAGAGTGAGTGCCGTGGCGTCAGCCTAGCTCACAGCAACCTCAAACTACTGGGTTCAAGCAATCCTTCTGCCTCAGCCTCCCAAGTAGCTGGGACTACAGGCATGTGCCACCATGCCCGGCTAATTTTTCTGTATATATTTAGTTGGCCAATTAATTTCTTTTTTTTTTTTTATTTTTAGTAGAGACGGGGTCTCACTCTTGCTCAGGCTGGTTTTGAACTCCTGACCTTGAGCGATCCACCCACCTCGGCCTCCCAGAGTGCTAGGATTACAGGCGTGAGCCACCGCGCCTGGACTTCAAGAGAAGATTTTGATGCTCAACAAAGGAACTCACTCCTCAACAGCCTTGTCAAATACAACACCAATGTGTCTCCTGTTGGGTGAAAGAGAGATCCTTAATCAAAGGGCAGCTAAAAGGAGAACCACTCTGAACTCTAAAATCAATTTATTTCAAATAACAACTCTTCATTATCATTTGGATTCCCCAGATGACAGATTGAGCACAAACTGTATCTTCCCTTTCTACCCTAAGACTATATAAAAGACTAAACAAGCAAACAAATCAATTGCGTTGCTATGATGGAAAACCAGAAGCAGAACCTTCCGCGGCTGAGAAATCATGAAGGATGCCTGAAATATACAGAACCAATACCTCTGACTGAAGATGGAGTGCAGCACCTACAACATGTGAGAGGGGATACGCTCCCAAAGGTGAGTGAACACAAGAGGGCTCCTGACCAGAGAGAGAGCTCAAGGGACAGCCTCTGGATGATCCATCAGCATCACTCACAGAAACAGTCAGGTGGATCAACCTTTGTCTTATTCTCTTCCCTCACCCCACCAGGCCCCATGTGGGCCAGGCAACTTGAGACAGGCATTCCCAGAGAACATAAGAGCATGGATTAGAAGGGCAATGCAGTGCCCCGGCTGACTACATATTCCCCAAGAGACCAGGAAGCACCCCTACCAGAATGTTGGCAGTCAAGGTAGCTCTGCCTAACAGGAAGCCCACTCCTTCTCTATCTACTTCATGGTAAGAGTTGGAGATACACAGATATCACAGACAGACAGTTGGGATATTATTCTATTTGTGCATGAAAATGCTAATTAAGACAAAGAAAGTAAAGAAGTCAAAATGTTACAAATACATAAACAGTGATGTCTGTGTAAAAATACATTACATGGATTTTGAAGTAAATCCCTAAAATGAATTTCATGCCAATCCACTTTTCCAATCAACCACTACTATCAGCAGAAACGATGACTGTCAGTAATAGCTAGGTACACACATTTTTGTTTAAACCTACACAAGATTTAACAGCAACATTAGAAAAATCATGAATCATGTCTGAGCTTCCAAAATAATAAGAGGATCCCACTGATGGAAGTCAGATACCAAACTGTACAACTCAGTTTTAGATGTCCCTTAAAGCAGTTTGGAACTACAAAAATACAAAACATGGGTGACATTTTGGGGAGAAATAGCCAAAAGGCTAATGAAAACTTCAAATTACAATATTTTGGCTTAAAATCCAACCTGTAAGTTTTGGTGTAGTTGCCAAATAGCACATTTGAACACTTGTGGGGTGATTAGGCTTTTTCCCAAGTAATATGTGTGTTAGATCTTCATTTTTACACAATGTTAGTGAACGAGAACTAATAATTACCTCTAAGATTTATGGAACACTTAAAATGAGCACTGTTCTAAGGACTTCTCCTTGTGCATTATTCCATTCTATCCTCACAACAACCCTGTGAGGTCTAGAGTATCCATCCCACTTACAATGGAGAATACAAATGCTTAGAAGGGTTAAAGTGCTTTTCCAAAGTCACACCACTGCCAGGGTCAGGAAGTAGGATTTAAATCCATGACCTCCGAGCTAGTATCTTAACCAGTACATCAGACTGATTAATTGTAATTTCACTAGATTCAAGGCAATTTGTGCTGAGAATTACAGCAAGTACTATGGAGGACACAAAATATGCACGATGTGTGAAATTGATCCTTGCTCTCCAAGACATAAAATCATTTCAGACAGATCTTATTCCAACATGACAACGTGAGAAGCTTCACTTATCTGCCCCCCAGTGAAACTGGTGAAAATTATTTTAAAAACAAAAACATTTCAAGCCCTTGAAAATGGTCCTAAAGGCAAACAGCAACCTAATCAAGAAAGCCTGTGAAAATTTTAGAATTGACTTCATTTGCAAAAAAAGGGGAAAAAAGTACACAGTTTAGTTTTAAATCTAAAGTCACTCTCAAAAACGGTGAAAGCCATGGTGAAAAGCAATTGGGAGGAGACTCCCGGATCTAATGAAGATACAGTCTAGACTATAGGCCAGTTATTATAGTTTGCAGGAGACAACTGGGGAACAAGAAAGCTGGGAGAAGCCCTTCCGGGGGTTGTCACAAATACCAATACCAAACACTAACCTCAGAACTAATCCTGGAAGAAGCCACAATTCCACTGGACTAGTTTGTAGAAGAATTTATACACCAGGGCATTGGTGAAAATAATAAAGCAATGGGACCAAGTGGTGGAGTTTTACTGCTGGGTGTGATCAGGGAAAAGGTAGGCAAGAGCCCTACCTGTACCACTGTCATCCCAGGGTGGCTGTGGGCATGCCCCAAACTGCATCCCCACCCCCCAGTAAAACCATCAGAGGTATAATACAATAGGGAAGAAACACACTTCATTAAAATAATCTAGCCAGTCAACAAACAACTACTAACAATAAGAAGCCCTGGAAGTGGGGGGTGAGGACCAGTAGCCACTGTTGCTACAATATATTACCTAAAACGTCCTGTTTGCAACAAAAAATTGCCAGGCATGCAAAAAACAATACAAAACAAAAACAAACCAAGAAAGTATGACTCACATGCTAGGATAAAAGCTGGCAACAGAAACTACCTGTGAGAGTGACCAGATGTTGGATTTAACAGAAAGAGATGTTAAAATAGCCACCATAAATATATTCACAGAATTAAAGTATGATTAAAGTAGTAAAGGAAGATATGATGACAATTCATATCAAATAGGAAATATCAACAGAGATAAAAATCATTAAAAAAATAACCAAATGGAAACATTAGAGTTCAAAAGTAATAAAATTCACTAAAAGGCTGGGCGTAGTGGCTCATGCCTGTAATCCCAGCACTTTGGAAGGCCAAGGCAGGAGAATCACTTGAGGCCAGGAGTTTGAGACCAGTCTGGTCAACATGGCGAAACTCTCTCAAAAAATAAAAAAATTAGCTGGCATGGTGGCACACACTTGTAGTCCTCCCTATTCAGGGGGCTGAGGCAAGAGGATCACTTGAGCCCAAGAGTTTGAGGCTGCAGAGAGCTACAATGGCACCACTGCACTCCAGCCTGGGTGACAGAGCGAGACCCTGTCTCTAAAATAAAATTTAAAACTTTTATTCATTAAAAGACAACATTAAGAAAGCGGAAAGATAACTCACAGAATGAGAGAAAATATATGCAAATCTAATTTAATAAGGGTTTTATATTCAGAATATTAAAAAACTCTTATAATTCAATAATAAAGACAACCTAATTTAAAAAGTAAAAAATCTAAATAGACATTTCTCTAAAAAAGTTACACAAGTGGCCAATAAGCACATGAAAAGAGGTAGTTATCAGGAAAATGCAAATCAAAACCACGTAAGATACTACTTCACACACCCACCAGGATGGCTAAAGCCAAAAAGGCAGAAATAAGTGTGAGCAAGTGCAAGACAGTTCTCTGGGTAGCCTTAGAACTCAGTTCTCCACCCTTTCTTGTAGTTCTCAAGAATAACTGTAGAATGTGATGGAATTCAATATCCTGAAATAGAAAAGAACTGCCTGGAAGTGTCCCAGCCTTGTTCTTGTCTCTCCCAGGGAATGTATCAATAACATCTGGAGTTAGGGAAGAACTTGTTGGAATAGCCTGGGCTTTGTTTCTCTCTCCCCTGAAAGCAGCATGTGCTCCAAAGCTTTAGCCCAGTGAATCACACTACCTACCCTGGGCTGCCTTTGGGGTCCCTCAGCTGCAAAAGCAAGAGGGACTTACAACTGAGACTCCATCTGCCCCAGGCATCTTTCCTGAGCCTTGGGAAACTGACTCGCAGTAAATCCTAGGCTTCTGCTGTTCCTCACTGCCTATCTGTAAATAATAAAACCTCTTCATATAACTTATCACATGCAGGTGTTCTGTCTTACCAGACTCAGACAAGTTGGTAACCAGTACACAACAAACCTGCTTCACTGTAAGAATGTGGAAAAACTGGAACCCTTATACACTGCTGGTGGTATTATAAAATAGTGCAGCCACTTTGGAAAAGAGTCTGGCAGTTACTTAAATGCTTAAACACAGAGTTACCATATGACCCAGTAATACCACTCCTAAGTATGTACCCAAGAGAAATGAAAACATGTCCACACAGAAACTTGTACACGAATTTTTAAAACAGCATTATTCTTAATAGCCAGAAGATAAAAACAACTCAAATGTTCACCAACAGACAAATGGATAAACAAAATGTGCTATACCCACACAATGACATTATTTGGTCATAAAAAAAATAATGAAGTACTGATATATGCTACAACATGAACCTTGAAAGCACAATACTAAGTGAAGGAAGCCAGCCAGAAACCCACAATATGATCTTTCTCACAGGAAAGTCCAAAGTAGGAAATCTATAGACAGAAATAAATTAATGGTTGCTCAGCACTGGGAGAAAAGGGGATAACAGATAGAGGGATGATAGTTAGAGAGTACAGGTTTCTTCCTGAGGTAAAGAAAATGGTCTAAACTTGACTGTGGTGATGGTTGCACACATCTGTGAATGTAATAAAAACCACTGAAAAACCCATGGAAAAACTGTCTTCCATGAAACTAGTCCCCAGTGCCAAAAAGGCTGGGGACTGCTGCTCTAAGGGGTAAATTGTATGTTGTGTAAATCACACCTCAGTAAAGCTGTTTAAACAATGTAGTAACCAGTTCCAAAAAAAAGAAAAAATCATACTGGAGAAAATAGAATGTAGGGTCAAGGACCAATGTCTCCCTTGTTCAATATTATTCTCTCTACCCTTAGAGCCATGCCTGTCACAAAAGAAGTACTTAATGAAACAGAATAGAAAAGAATGAGAAAAGAAGCAGTGTAGGAAATCTGCATTTCTTTACATGAAAATAGCAAGAGTACAACTCTATACTATGCAGTGTTACCAAGAGTTAGACACAAAAACATCTCCATTTTTATGCAGACATATAAACTAATTAATTTACCAAGTAAAATTCTGAAATTAGATTTTCATAATAGTTGCCATTTATCAAGTGCTTCTGTTCCAGGAATTTGTTGCATTAATACATGTAATCCATAGAACTACCCTATGAGGTACACATATAGCTGATCATTATTCATGAACCCTGTATTTGTGAACTCACCTGCTTACTATTACACAATGTCTTTTCAACCTCCAGATTAATACTAGCAGTACTTTCACAGTCATTCACAGACGTGCAGAGCAGCAAAAAATTTGTGTTGCCCAACACACACATTCCCAGCTGAGGTCAAACAAGGGGATCCTGCCTTCTAGTTTCAGCACTCACACAGTCCTCAGGTGAGGACTGCAGGGGAAGCCCAGTGTGGCATGTTAAATTAAACTGAATTTGGCCTGATGATGCCCCTTCTACTGAGACCTTACTTAACTAACCGCAACCTAATTTAATACATAAACTAACAGAAAGCCTAACTAAGAGGAGTATACTTTTATAACAAATAGCCAAGTCTCAGCCAGTCACAGCAGCCAGCTAATCACAGGCTGCCTGCCAACTGATCAGGCTATGTTAAGGTGAACGCCCAAACTTAACCAATTGAGTTGTTTCTAAAGCTCACTTCTGTTTCCTGTCCACAAAAGCTGCTTGCCCACTTTGTAGAGCAGAGCTCTCTGAACCTCTTCTAGTTCTGGGGACTGCCCAATGGGTGAATTGTTTGCTCAATTAAACTCTGTTAAATTTAATTTATCTAGACCTTTTATTTTAACAAGTGCAAGAAGCTCCAGCTCTCCAGAGTTTAGGCATTTAAGTCACTTTCCAAGGTCAGAGGCTGATAAATGGAGGGACTGTATAACCCAAGCAGTTAAAGGACACGAAGAAGTTGACGGCTGAATCAATAAAGAGTAGTTAATAAGCCAACAAAAGAAATAAAATGAAGTCATAAAGAAGTACTCAATCCAAAAGGCAGTGGGAAACTGAAACAAATAACAGATGAGACGGAAAAGAAATAAGATGATAGATTTAAACCTAGCCATATCAATAATCATTTTAAATATAAATGTTCTAACTGGCCCAATTACAAAGCAGACTGGGAAAACAGTTTGGTGGTTCCTCGAAAAGCTAAACATAGAATTACCACATGATCCAGTGATTCCACTTGTAGGTACATACCCCAAAGAATTGAAAGCAGGGACTAAAAGAGATACTTGTACAACAATGTTCCCAGCAGCATTACTCACAATAGGCAAAAGTATCCAAACAAAATGTAACATACATATATAAATACAGTGGAATATTATTCAACCTTAAAAACGAATGAAATTCTGACACATGCAACAACATCTAAAAACATTATGCTAAGTAAAATAAGCCAGACACAAAAGGACAATTAAATGATTCCACTTATATGAGGTACCTAGAATAGGCAAATTCATAAACACAGAAGGGGGCAGAGAGTTAGTGTTTAACAGGTAGAGTTTTTGTTTCAGATGATAAAGAAGTTCTGGCAATGGATAGTGATGATGGTTATACAATATTATGAATGTACTTAGTTCCACTAGATTGTACACTTAAATATAGTTAAAATGGTAAAGCTTATATTATGCATATTTTTACCCCAATTAAAAAGGGGGGCAGAGATTGGCAAACTGTATAAAAAGGCAAGAACCAACTGCCTACAGAAAATCCACTTTAAATATAAAGATGCAAATAGATTAAAAGTAAAAAATATACCATACTAACATGAGCCAAAAGAACTGGCTATCTTAATATTAAATAGAGCAGATTTTCAGAGCAAAGAATATTTATTACCAGGGATAAAGAAGGTCTCTTCAGAGCCGGGCGCAGCGGCTCACACCTGTAATCCTAGTACTCTGGGAGGCTGAGGCAGGAGGATCGCTCAAGGTCAGAAGTTCAAAACCAGCCTCAGCAAGAGCGAGACCCCATCTCTACTAAAAATAGAAGGAAATTAATTGGCCAACTAAAAATATATAGAAAAAATTAGCTGGGCATGGTGGCGCGTGCCTATAGTCCCAGCTACTCGGGAAGCTGAGGCAGAAGGATTGCTTGAGCCCAGGAGTCTGAGATTGCTGTCAGCTAGGCTGACACCATGGCACTCACTCTACCCCGGGCAACACAGCAAGACTTTGTCTCAGAAAAAAAAAAAGAAATCAGTAACAGAAAAAATACCTGGACAATCCTCCAAATATTTGAAAATTAAGTAACACTCTTCTAAATAACCAATTCAGAATATATTTTTAACTGAATGAAAAGAAAAGACAACATGTCAGTATTCGTGGCATGTTGCTTAAATAATATCTAGAAGGCAATTTACAGCACTCAACATCTGTATCAGAGAAGAAATGTTTCAAATCAATGACCTTAGCTTGTACCTTAACAAACAAGGCAAAGAAAAGCAAGCTAAGTTCAAAGTGAGCATAACAAAGAAATGATAAAAATAAGAGAAGAAATCAAAGAAATAGAAAACAGGAAAATAGAGAAAATTTATGAAACAAAAAGCTAGTTATCTGAGAACAGTCTAGCCAGACTGATAATGGAACAAAAGAGAGAAGACAAAATTACAAGCATCAGGAATGACAGAGGTGATATCACTACAGATTCTAACAATATTCAAGAGTTAATAAGAAAATATTATGAACAACTTTATGTCAACAAATTTGACTTAGATGAAATGGACAAAATCTGTGAAAGATAAAACTACAAAAGCTCATCCAAAAAGAAACAGGTAGCCAGGCACAGTGGCTCACGCCTGTAACCCCAGCACTTTGGGAGGCAAAGGTAGAAGGATCCCTTGAGGCTAGGAGTTCAAACCAGCCTGAGCAAGAGTGAGATCCCATCTCTACGAAAAATAGAAATTAGCTGGGCACAGCAGTACACACCTGTAGTCCCAGCTACTTGAGAGGCTGAGGCACGGAGACTGCTTGAGCCCAGGAGTCTGAGGTTGCAGGGAGCTGTGAAGCCACTGCACTTCAGCCTGGGTAAGAGAGAAAAAGGAAGAGAAGGAGAGGAGGGGGGAAGGGGAAGAGGAAGGGGGGAGGGAAAAGGAAAGGGGGAGGAGAAGAGAAGAAGTACCTAAGTAGTTCCGTATCTACTAAAGAAATTGAATTTACAGCTTAAAATCTTCCCCACAAAACTCCAGGTCCAGATGGCTTCATTGGTAATATTCTACTGAATATTTAAAATAGAAACAATAACAATCCTACACAAACTCTTCCAGAAAACTAAAGACGGTATGCAACTCAATCTGAGGCCAACATTATTCTAACATCCAAACTAGACCAAGACATTACAAGGATGCTAAAAATACCTTCCATGAACACAGATGTAAAAATCCTCAAGAAAACTTTAGCAAACTGAATTCAACAGTACATAAAAATAATACAACATGATCATGTGGAGTTTATCCAAGAAATGTAGGTGGGTTTAGCATTTAAAAACCAATATAATTTACTATATTAAAAGACAAAAAACAGAAACCATAAGATGAACTAAAACTATAAAACTTCTCTAAGAAAAAACAGAAGAGCTTAGTGAGCTTGGCTTTGGCAAAGATTTCTTAAATACAACACAAAACGCAGAAATGTAAAAGAAAAAATCAATAAATCAGAGTTCACTAAAAATTCAAAATGTTTGCTCTTCCAGACACCGTTAAGAAGTAACAAGGCAAGCCACAGATTAAAAGAAAATATTTGCAAAAGATATATCAAACTAGGACTTCTATCTAGAATATGTAATAAACTCTACATTTTAATTAGACAAACAACCCAAAGTAAAAATGGGCAAAAGAGCTAAAAAGAAACCTCACCCAAGATGATATATGCAGATAGCAAACAAGAACCTGAAAAGTCACTCAACATCACTTGTCATAAAGTGCACAAGTTAAAACCACAATAAGGTAACACTACATTTGAATATCTAAAATATAAAAGACTAAACCATACAATATGTTGGTGAGGAAGTAGAACTGTAACTCTTATACACTGCTGGTACCAATGTAAAATAGTCTAACTGATTTGGAAAACAGTCTGGTAAGGTTTTGTTTTTAAATAATCACACACCTACCATACAACTTAACCATTTCCTAGGTCTTTTTCCCTAAAGAAATGAAAGCGTATGTCTACACAAAGACTTGTTCACAGATGTTCATAGGTGGTTTTCTGTAACTGCCAAAAAACTGGAAACAATCCAAATGTTCATCAATTAAGTGAATGAATAAACAAAATGTAGTATATCCACAACACAGAATACTATCCAAAAATAAAAAGAAATGAACTACTGATACATGTAATAACCTGGATAAATTTCAAAATAATTACAGTGAATGAAAGTAACTGAGCCAGTAAAAAAATGAGTATGTATTACATAATTTCATTTATATAAAACTGTAGAAAATGAAAATGTATCTATAGGGTTAGAAAGCAAATGAGTGGTTTGCAAAAGATGGGTGGCAGGTAGGGATGGTAGAGAAATTATAAAGGGACAGAAGGAATGTTTTAGAGGTGGAGGTGATGTTCATTGTGGTAGCTGCGGTGATGGTTGTGTACACTGTATTAAACTGTACATTTTAAATATGCGCACTTTATTTTATGTCAATCATTCCTCAATAAAGCTGTAAAAGTAGTATTGGGGGAGGGGAAAAGAACACTCAAGAATAAGGGGGAAAAAAGAAAATAAAAGTAAATCAGTCTAGGAGGATCAGTAGCCACAGTTTCAAAAGGGAAGAGAAAAAGGCCAAGAAATAAAGAGCATTCCCTAAAATTGAAGAACACAAGACTTTGACTCAAAGAGTCAACCAAGTTCTGATTATTTTTAAATTTCAAATAAAATCTGTACCTAGGCACATAACTATGAAAGTTTACACTATCAAGGATAAATATGTTTTAAAACTTCAGAAAGAAAAACTGATCAACATAAATGAATGAAAGCAGAAGAGCATAAAAATTAAGAGCATGGCCTTCTTGTTTCCACATTGGCTACAGCCTTTGTTAGCTGAGTGACCTTAAGTATGTTTCTCAACCCTTCTGTGTTTCAGTTTTCTCATTTGTAGTAGTAGTAATAATAATAATATGTAGTAGCAGTAGTAGTCATGTGGTTGTTTTGAGGATCTAACAAGATAATATCTGTAAAGCGCTTAAAACAGTGCCTGGTTCATAGTAAGCGCCTCATAAGTGCTGGTTAAATAAATAATTCACATTCATACTGAACTGTCACCAGCAATACCACATGACAGAATACAAAAGATCAATGCTTTCAAAGTTTAGAGGAAAACAAATTTTCAAACTCAAATTCTATATCTAACTAATGATCATTCATTTATATAAAGGCAGAATGGGGCATATTTTGGGGCCTACAATGACTCAGAAAACTCACATCCCACAAAGTATTTCTTAAGAATTCAACTGAGAGGCCAGGTGCGGTGGCTCATGCCTGTAATCCTAGCATCCTGGGAGGCCGAGGCGGGAGGATCGCAGAAGGTCAGGAGTTCAAAACCAGCCTGAGCAAGAGCGAGACCCCATTTCTACTAAAAATAGAAAGAAATTAATTGGCCAAGTAAAAATATATAGAAAAAATTAGCTGGGCATGGTGGTGCATGCCTGTAGTCCCAGCTACCCGGGAAGCTGAGGCAGAAGGATTGCTTGAGCCCAGGAGTTTGAGGTTGCTGTGAGCTAGGCTGACACCATGGCACTCTAGCCTGGGCAAAAGAGTGAGACTGTCTCAAAAAAATAAAAAGAATTCAACTGAGACTAAAACCTAAGGAAGGATTTAAGGCAAGAAAGATGATGATTCAGGAAACAGTACCTCTCATTGGGGAAACAAATTTTTTTTTAAAAAAATCACAGGATGCAGCTTTCCAACAAGCCTCGGCAGTAACTGGGTGTAACTGCAACAAAAATAAAGAAGACCCCAAGAAGGAGTCTCCAAGAAGGAGGACTTGACAGAATAACTGAAAAACTGTGTCTGGGTGGAGAAAAGTAGAAAGTGGAAAAAAGAAAGGCAACACCAGGAAAAAGACAAAAACAGCCCAAGAAACAGAATCACAGTACATAAATTGAATCTGCACAGTGAGAATAATCAAAAATACTATTTAATTTTTCAGCTTTTAAAACAAACCTGAATAATCAAAGCCCTGATAATTTTGGATGTCCACAATGTAAAAAAAGTACAGCTGTCAAACTTGAGGTGAAGGTGAACAGGAGTATAAAAATTAATACCAACCTTAGAAAGTAACAAGTCAATGGGTACTTTACAGATGACAAAACAAAAAATACAGGCATATTACTTATAGTTCTAAAGTTTACCAACAGAGGAAATGCAGTGATTTACTCTATTAGGTATACGGGGAGGGGTGGCTAAGTGACTAGATCCTATCATTGCTAGAATTCAATAGCTGGATCTAAAACTGACAATTCAAATATAAGCATAATATTTAGAGATAGAACCAAAACAGTTAAAAGTGTATACCTCTGGGAAGGAGAAATGGGATGGGAAGGGATGAAGCAAGGAACTGTTGCTTTTTATTTGCTTAATCCATGAGCAAGTTGAATAAAGTTAGAGAAAAGTTTTACAAAGGAAAGAAATATTCAGTTTAACAGTTTCCTTTTAAGAAAAACACACGAAACACTGAGAATGTCACCAAAACAAGGTTTGGTTTCTCACTGGATAGAAGCCAAGAAAGTAAAAAATCAAGATCTTACCAATCTACACAAAGGAAATAAATTCACCATGACAGACGAGTACTGCCTTCGAAAACCAAAGAATGAGGGAGGCATTATGTGCCCCTGAACCTTCCCCGTCCAGAAATTGTAATAAGAATACAAAATCGAACTCGGACGGAAGCACAGAAACGATAAAAATAAAACTCAAGAATGACCAAAAGTCTACCTATATGTTAACTAACAACAAAAAGTGCACTGTTAACAGTGCATCCGATAGTCTTGAAAAGTTCAACAAGCATGCTGTCCAGATGTCGGGGCACATCGAGAAGGGAGAACTTATCAGACTTCCTTCTCCTCTTAGAACCTTCTAACATGTTGCTTATAAGATCTAACAAGCGCAACACATGCACTCGCACACTAGGGCAAATCCTTTTAGGCACGGATGGTAAACAAAATCTCGCCGCCGGGATTATTTCACAAGCCTGTTAAAGGCTGGAATCAGCACCCGCACATCCCTCATCAGTGAACTCAGCTGATCAGGCAGGTATGGCTCAACATACTTGGAGCCTCTTCAGAGACACAAAATGCGCGGTCTCCGGAGGAAACAAAGCCGTGGGCGGGGCCTTCCGGTCCTGGGAAAAAGCGCGCAGGGAGGAGCGGCCCTTCTGCGAATTTGGACGCTGCTCAGCCCTCGCCCCGGCCAGACCGCTCCCCGGGGCCCGGAATCCGAGCGCCGGCATCCAACCGCGTGTTGGGCTGCGGCTGTCCGCGGGACTGGCAGTGGGGCGCGGGCTCCCGCAAGGCTCCCCGGGGGCAGGAGGCTGGCCCCGAGGGCCGCGGCCTAGACGCGCTGGGGCCTCAGGCCCCAGAGTAGCGACCGCCTGGCGCCTCCTCACCTTCTCTTCCACGCAGTTGACAATGATGGACGGGTACTTGCGACTGAGCCAGCGGAAAAATGCCGGGACTCCCATAGCTGCAGCACAGCCGGAGGCGGTGGCTGGCCAGCGGAAGAGCGTAACCGAAGAGACAGGCAGGAGCGGCGGCCGCGGGTACCGGCACTTCCTCCCACGTGCGCGCCGGCGGCCGGAAGTGATGTCACGGCGTCGCCGCCGGGGAAGCTGGGTAGGAGGCGCGGCTAGGTAAAGGAGCCGCGGGGCAGGGCCTGGCTAGTTTGATGGCAGCGGCAGCCGAGGGCCGCGGAAAGAGTAGTAAAAGCTTCGGCTTGCTTTCGGTAGTTCCAGCCCTGGAGCACGAGACCGGGCGCGTCTGGCCGCGGGGGCTCCCGGGCGACGCTTTCGCTGTCGTCCCCCGGGTACTCGCTTCCCCAGTCCTCAACCTCCCTTGGCACGAAATCCTCGCGCTGTGCAGGCCCCGAGGGAGGTTTTGCCCGTTTAATCACCTCTGATTAGGGAGACCATGTTTTATGTCTTACTTTACCTTCGTTTCTCGCCTGTTTCTCTAGAGAGAATCAAAGCATCTAAACTCACTTGTTACTTCCATTTCCTAGTTTCTCCCAGTTTTGTGCCATAGAATGTACCCGGACTGCCAAACGGAGCTTTTCAAAGTATTTTACAGGAATAATGGCTGGTGTACAATAAAAATTCACTTGAAATATTTACCAAATGGAATCTAGCCGATATTTAGAATTCAATACAACCTTCTGGCTACATTTATGAGTATAAAATAATTGCTAATATTCTCCATTTACTGAGTGCTTATACTATGCTAGGGCGTTGACTAGGGGATTGTCTCATTTAATAATCACTTGAGCCTTCTGAGGATACTGTTACCATTCTTGTGTAGTAGACGAAAGAGCCAAATTGTAGAGGGGTTAAGTGGCTTATTCACAAAGCTTGTGTTTCAGTTCGAGCAAAGATCATTTAATCTGTCCTTGTCTTAACATGATACTCTATCCTTTTTTTCTGCTGGCTTCAAATGCATTCTTTTTTTTTTTTTTCTAGCATGTGAAAGGAGAAGTCTGGAAGAGAAGGTATTTATGGCCATTTGCTCAAGCCTGGAAGTCTCTCTCCCTGGAATCCCCTCTTGGCTTGACAAATCACACTGAATCCTAAAGGCTCATCTCAAGAGGCCTCTATGAAAGTATTTGTCCGTGCTATCAGGCAGGCAATATTTATTGCCCCCTCCTCTGTGGTCTGATGACTCTTGGTTTAAACTGCTGGTGTGCAAATTAGGGAAGTAGTTATCTTATATTTTACTTAAGGATAGCCAAAACTATTCCAGAGTATTATGTCTATGGTGAAATTACTTTTACCTGGAAATTGCCCCTCCCTCCTCATTAAGTACTTGGTTCTTTGCAAAGTGCTATGTTCTTACAGGAACATATGCACTATAGGTGGTTGGTGCAAGGATAGGCAGCTGGCTGCGCTGAGCCATTCAGAATCCTTACGCAGCATTTTTTAACTTTGAGCAATAAGGAATGTAAGACTGCCCTCCCTAATAGGTGAAAGCTAAAAGATAAGAACTAGGACTTGTTGCCAGACTGCAATGAGAAAAGCAAGTATAAGTCCTTGGTTCTAGCTAAATCCCTCTCTTCCTGCAATTTGGTTGGAAGTCTGTCCTTTGATTCAATGAGCCGAAAACAATTCCTTTTGCCCTAAGCTGGCTAGGGCTAAATTTCTATCCCTTACAAAGGAAAAGGAGTCCCAACAAACCTGTAACAAAATTTGCGGAGTGCACAGCTAACCTACCTGGGTGGTGAAATTGGTTTGCATAGAAGAAATACAAAAATTGGAGGTTTTGGCACTTAGAAAAGGGGAGGATAAAAAGTAGAAAGGAGAAGGAACTTGGAAGGTCATAGTAGCTTATAGACTAAATGTTGTGACACATTCCCCAGCCCAGCGTGTCCAGTAAAGTCTGTTAGACTCAGTCTTGGTATGGGTTTCTCTTGTAGAAATTGAAGAAGAGAATTAGTCTTATGTTGGGGTCACTGTGGTCTGGAACCATAGGGCTGGGCAACGTAGCAGAACTCAAGAAGCAGAAAAGGTGAAGAAAATTTATTAGTGTTAGAAAGTAGCAGGAATATGAACTAGACTTTGAACTTCTGCAGGCTGAGAACTCAGGTTTTGAAACATTTTTGCCTAGATCTCAAGGAGCCAGAGGAAGGCTCTCAGCTGATATCTGGATTACACTAATGTGAAGAATAACATGAAAAATATATAATATATAGATACTAGATTGTCCATGAATATTAATTCATTTTTAAGCCCCATTAACATTGTAATTATCATAGAAAAAAATCTTTGAATTTTTTTGCCTATAATTTTTTGTCTCTGAATTATCAAATGCTTCCTTTCCCTGTTATTTATCCTTACACAATTCATTGTGAATAACCGGATATATTTAAAATAGTAGTTGTGATGGTTAATTTTATGTGTCAACTTGACTGGGCCATGGAGTGCCCAGATATTTGGTCAAACATTATTCTAAGAGTTTCTGTGAGGGCATTTTGGGATGAGATTAACATTTTTAATTAGTAAAGCAGTTGCTCTAAATAATGTTTGTGGACCTGATCTAATCAGTTGAAGGCCTAAATAGAACAAAAAGACTGACTCCCAACCAAGAGTGAATTCTCCAGCCAACTGCCTTTGGATTTTATCTGCCCTCCTGAGTCTAGAACCTGCTGGCCCACACTGAAGATTTGGATTTGCCAGTCTCTATATATGAACCAAAATCCTTATAATAGACTTCTTTCTCTCTGTCTCTTTATATATACACATCCTATTGATTCTATTTCTCTAGAGAACCCTGACAACTACAGATTCTGGTACTAGGGGTGGTGTGGAACAGAATCTCAAGGATGAATTTTCTGAATTGGTTCTTGGGTTTCTGAAAATGTCTCTCTAATATGATTAAAGAGATGAATGACTGTTTCTAGGAGTTAAGAAAGCAGTGATAGTCCATGGCATGGTCAGATAGTAGAAATACACAAAGTATCACCATAAGATACTCCTAAGCAGACACTTTAAAAAACCATGGATCTGAGTGACCATTTGTATGATGCTTTCTAATGTATTTGTAAAACAAATGAGTATAATGGGATTTCTGGTTGCTCCTAAAGTTGCTGGACAAAGTGGGAAAAGAAAAGGATGAGCTCAGGGATTCCCAGCTCAAGTACAACATAAGTGACCCGAAAGCTTCTATGTCTGCCTTATCTCCTATAACTGCAGGGCTGAGATTGCTGAAAATCAGACTCAGAATCTCATCCTGTAAATAGCTGAATTATAATGCAAATTCTTGGCCTTGGAGAGTGTCTACTCTTAAAGTGAGAGCACTGATTGGGAAACAATAGGATTGCAAAAGTTGGAATGGGGTCATATGGGAAGACCGGGAGTATTGAGCCCCTAAATTCTGATGAGTCTTCTTTGCCAGTAGAAGCAGCCTCTCTACCCCCAGTAAAAGTGGCCTCTTCCATTCCTGCCTAGGGGATTATCCTTTCATTTTCTGAGGAATCTACCTCTCCTGAGGCAGTTGCCTTGCAAGGAAATGCTTGATTCTCCTGAGGATCCAACCCCATCACTCCTCTTGACTTGTATAACTATAACTAGACTCAAATCCTAGTAGTCCCTAAAGGTTAGGTAGAAAATGTGATCCATGAGGTGCACTATACTCCAAAAGAACTACTTGAGCTTTCTAATTTATACAGCCAGAAATCCAGGGAATATGTGTGGGAATAAATACTAAAAGTGTGAGATAGACCTGGCCCAAACCCAGTCACATGGCCCCAGCCCAACTGCAGGGTAGACTGGGAAATACAGTCTTCTTGAGTGCTCAAGAATTGGAAAAGGAAATAGGATTGGTGAGCACATGGCATTGTTCTGCCACACTTCATTAGTTGCAAATCAAATAACTAAAGAGGGAGTCCAATCAGTTGGGCCGGAGGCAGCCTTAAAATTTTCTTCTAGTTCACGTCTTTATGACATTGCCTTCCATTGAAGTTGAGGGATTTGCTGACATGAACTCAATTCAAATCTAAAATGAATCTTAGCCATAGGGAGCTTTATTGCTTTGGAATCAGAGAAACTCCAGGTCTAGTCCTGGGGTCTTGGGTGTGGTGGTTAATTTTATATGTCAATTTGGTTGGGCCATGCTGCCCAGATATTTGTTCAAACATTATTCCAGATATTTCTGTAAAGGTGTTTTTTGGATGTTATTAACATTTAAATTGGCGGACTTTGAATAAATTACCCTCCATCGTGTGAGTGACCTCATCTAATCAGTCGAAGGCCTTAGTAGAATAAAGACTGCCTCCCCTGAAGAAGAATGGATTCTGCCAGCAGATGCTACTCTTCCCCAGGCCTCCAGCCTGCCCAGCCTACCACATCAGATTTTAGACTCACAAAGCCTCCACAATTGTGGGCCAATTTCTTAAAATAAATCTCTCTCTCACATTCTGTTGGTTTTGTTTCTTGGAAGAACCCTGACTAATACATTGGCAAGATGCTTGACCTCTCTAAGCTTCAGTTTCTTTATCTATAAAATGGAGATTATAGACTTCATAGGGTTTCTGTGAAGATTCCATGATACAATGCTCAGAGCACCGTCCAAAACATGCAAGCACCAGGAAGCATTAGCCATTGTTTGGTTATCTGTTGTGTTCCATACTGTTTGCTTAAAGAGGGCTGCTGCCCACTCTCCCCTTCCAGATCACTCTCTGACTCATCTGCACATGGTATCATGTCTTACATTATTTCCTATGTGAACATTCTCTTGCCTCTAATACATCAGGAAAACGTAGGCTTTGCTGTAGGAACAAGTAATCCCTGAAATCTCATTAGCTTACCATGGCGGTGTCAGTCTACTCTCCAGGGTTGTCTTCCCTGTGGTGACTCAGGGATCCTGCTGCTTTCATGCTATGGTTCTGCCAGCTCAACACATGACCACCATGGTCACTACCAAAAGGAAAGACAGAGCAGGAGGGCTGTACAGGATGTTTTAAGGGCCAGACTTGGTGGTGGCTTATATTAATACTACTCACATCCACCTGGCCCAAACCCAGTCGCATGGCCCCAGCCCAACTGCAGGGTAGACTGGGAAATACAGTCTTCCTGAGTGCTCAAGAATTGGAAAAGGAAATAGGATTGGTGAGCACATGGCATTGTTCTGCCACACTTCATTAGTTGCAAATCGAATAACTATCTAAGATCCATAACCTTTGCTATGTATTTTGGGCACCATAAGCAAAATAAGTTATTGCCCTCAAAGAGTCCATCGGGAGCAAGAACAAGATATAATTACAAAATATGAAATAATAATTAAGTCACAGTGTGACCAACAATAAGTCTCCCACTGCAGCATATCATTAAAATTCCAAGTGGATTGCACAGATAATAATTGCTACAGACATTTAGAAAAAGTAGGGATCTTTTTATCTAATGGAATCATCAAAGATGACAGGAAGTAGAATGACACCGAGTCCTGAATATTGTTAAGATTTGGTTGGAAATAAAGAGGTGTGGAAGGAGACACTGAGTGCCTTGGAGGCAGGGATGTGTCTTTATTTATCTTGTGGTGGCTGTCTAGTAGATTCTCAATAACATTTATTTATTTTTTTTTTTTTTTGAGACAGAGTCTCACTCTGCTGCCCAGGCTAGAGGGAGTGCCATGGCATCAGCCTAGCTCACAGCAACCTCAAACTCCTGGGCTCAAGCAATCCTCTGCCTCAGCCTCCCGAGTAGCTGGGACTATAGGCATGCGCCACCATGCCCAGCTAATTTTTTCTATATATTTTTAGTTGGCCAATTAATTTCTTTCTATTTTTAGTAGAAATGGGGTCTCGCTCTTGCTCAGGCTGGTTTTGAACTCCTGACCTTGAGCCATCCGCCCGCCTCGGCCTTCCAGAGTGCTAGGATTACAGGGGTGAGCCATTGCACCTGGCTTCTCAATAACATTTTTATTGAATTGAATTCTTAGAGCAGTAGCTCTTAAAATGTGGTCCAGAGACCCTATGGATCTTAGAGACATTTAGGGTGTCCATGAGGTCAAAACAATTTTCATAATAATATTCGGATGTTATTTACCCTTTTCAGTCTCATAAGTGTATGGTGAAATTTTTCAGAGGCTCTGTGGCATGACATATCACAACAGATTGAATCAGAAGCAGATGTGACAATCTAATTGTCTTCTATCAAGCTAGACATTGAAAAGATTTCCAAAAATGTAAAATAATGCCAATCTTCTCAATTTTTTTTTCTTTGGGAAAATATAATAATTTTTACAAAAATGTTACCTATGGTAGCATGTTATGAGCTGCTTCTTGTTATTTTTAAGGGAATCGATGAATTAGTATTTTTACATTTTTCTCAGGTTTGATTTCTAACATAGTAAATATTGATAGATATAATCTTCTGAAACAAAAGCTCCTTGAAGTCCTCCATGATTTTTAAGAGTATAAAGTAGTCCTAAGACCAAAACATTTGAGAACCTCTGTCTTAGAACATAAAGCTAGAAATGGAAGCTACAAGTTTCTCCTCCTAGAACCCATCCAAAGCTAATTTTTCAAATTTATAGGGTTTTGATACATTCCGATTTTGTGGCAAATGCTCCTTGTTTCCTAAAACAATCTGCAATCATTATCATTATCACCAAGTGTAATTCACAGGTACAAATGAGCATGACATTGGTGAGCAAATACACAAAACACGTTTGTTTACATGTGGTCCTATCCTCTTTGAGCTTCAGAACGTTGCTCAGAAATATAGGTACAGAAATGTAATACAGAAATGTAGCTAATGCATTTTTAAGGCCTCAGTAAGTGTACATTAATAAATATAATCTGAAAGCTTATTTAATTCTAAACTTTCTCAGTCTATGCTCATTCCTTAAGTCAACCAAAAACATAATAATGAGTAGTGTATCCTAAAATGTGTGAGAAAGAGGTTCTATAGTCAAGTAACTTTGGGAACTCAGGGCTAAATTGAACTTAGCAGGCTGCATTTATGCAACCATCTTAAAGCATTTTTGATCATTCCATTTCTAAATTTGTCAAACCATAAAAATCCTTTTTTTGTTTGCAAAACATTTAGTGGGCCTTGCATCCCTCCGGTACTCTGGGAAAAGATGCAATAGGTGTATAAATGCACACAAGCTGCTACTGACATGTTTAGCCAGTTTGGGCTGTATGTACCTAGGTTTCAGATAACAGGATGTGATGAAAACCATAAATCTAAATCCATTCTTGTTATCACATGGATTTAGGTGACAAATCCCATGCTCTAAAACATAACCCCAGGTGATCAGAGCCTGCTAGAACATGATTCGCTTATAAAGCAGGTACAAGACATCCTAGATCCAGCACTGTGAAAGGATCTTCCTACATTTAATTCTCTAATGTGACATTTGAGAAAATTCTGGCAGATTTCTGTTTAAGGCCACAGGTTGTATTGTCTCTTAAAGCAAAAGACAGGAAGTTGACAGAAGCCATATGTTTCAAAGAGTTGAACAGTAATAATTCCCTCTGGGGGTATAAATAGAAGAAGCTGGATGGAAAAGACCTTGTTTAAAGGATAATAAAGCGTAAAGCACTCTGAGAAGTGTTGAAGGTAAGACCTCAACCCTACAAGCTGATAAGCAGGCCCAGACTTTTATTTATGTTGACATGAGTGACATTTATCTGCCTTTCACTAGAACCTGTAATCCACATGTCAAGGTGTGTCTTAAATGGAGACCTGATTTCTGGTCAGAGTTGGCAGGCTTCAAATACAAATGTGACTGCCCTGGCTGAGGTTCCTGATTAAAAAGATATATATATATATATATATATGTATATATATATATATATCTCCTTGAGATGAGAAATCATCAGGTAACTATATCAATTCAATTTCAATTTGCCTCAGAGAGGACGTTGCCTAAAGAGGGTCTTGGCTTTGTGATAGAAGTTATAATCTGTCAATTAAAGTAGGCATGGAATGAATTACTGAGGGGTTCACAAACCTCAACATCCCCCTACTTATTAATAGTTTCTAAGTACAATCATGATAGAATTGTAGATGTCTCTTTAGTACCCTAATGGTTAACCCAGTCCAGTTTTAGGAACTGAAAATCAAGATTAATCAAGGACAGCTAGCTATGGAAACTGCCTGGCTGCTATAGTTAAGGGACTGTGGGAGATCAGGGTATAGCAAGTATCTCCTAAGGAGCTTGTCTCCTAGGTAATGAGTTAAGGCATAAACACATTTAAAATTAAATAGCTATAAGCATTGAATAGCAGTTCAAAGGGGGGAAAAAGCCATAATTATTTATAAATAAACAGAACTTACTAGAATAGTTCAAAAGAGGAAAGAAGAAAAGGCTGCTGTGGGTGAGGAGTCAAGCAAGAATTTGAGAAGGCAGTGGGATTTGAAACCGGTCTTGATGGAAGAGGGAGATTTAGGCTTTCAGTAAAATGTTATATCATTCATTAACTGCAGGCCCTGGTGGTCCCACTCTCCCGCCTCTCTCTGTCTCTTTCGCCCTCCCTCCATCTCCTCTACTTATTGTCCATATGCTTCTTGGACACTTGATTCATTCTCCCATCCATTGTTCTTAAATGCAGGGCCTTTTGTCATAGATCTGCACCTCAGCTTCATCATAGGCTATAAACACCTGAAGGGAGTCTCTTTTGTTTCCTCCTCTTTGCCTTGTGTAAAGCTGTGCCCAAATATAGTTCTCTTTTTTTAACCAATCAACTTTATTTTGGTATAATTTATACACATTGAATTGCATCTATATGGTTCAATGAGTTTTAACAAATGTATACACTTGGGCAACCACCACTACAATCAAGATGTAGAATTAATTTCATCACCCCAGAAAGGTCCCTTGTGCTCCTTTGCAGTGGAAACTCCTACCCTGTCTCTGGCCTCAGGTAACCATTGATCTGGTTTTTGTCCCTATAGATTAGTATTTTAGAATTTCAGACCACTTGTAGTCTTTTTTCTAGTTTCTTTTACTTTGTATAATGTTTGTGAAATTCTTTCATGTTGTTCGCATCAGTAGTTTTTTTTCATTGCTGTGTGATATCTCCTATAGATGTCCCACAATTTTTTTACCCATTCACCTGTTGAAGCTTATTTGGGCTATTCCGGGTTTGAATAAAGCTGCAATGAACATTCATGTATAATACAGATCTTTTTGTGGAAACACATTTTTATTCCTTTGGATCAAATACATAGGAATAAGGGTTACATGGTGGGTGTATATTTAACTTTGTAAGAAACTACTGAACTGTTTTCCAAAGTACTTGTACTATTTTATCTGAATATATGCTTGATGATTATAGGAATGGCCTCCACGAGCATTACTGCCATTGTCAAAAACCATGAAAGCCTCTCTTGGAATTCACACTTGTGGGTCTAGCTTTCCTGGCTTGCTACTGTCTGCCCTGATCTCACTTTTCAGACTTTACCTTCTCCTGATCTGGGGAGGGCTTACTTCCCTCACTCACCGTTGAACTGCTTGCCTGTCCACACCTGGGCCATATGTAAGTGTCAGTGCTTCTGGGGCTGCAGATGGACTTACACCAGCCCAGCTCTTCTTTTTGCCTGACTGTTCACGTGTTCTATGACCTACAATTACCAGCCAAAAGCTCAGGGTTAGGGCTTAATGGGATCAGGGTTAGACACACCAGTCTAAGACAAACTTCACAGACATTATTAATCTTGGAATTTTATTTGTCTCTGAGGAAAGCCATTCCAAACATGTTTCTAGGATTTTAGGGATCCTTTTTTTGAAGGGAGGGGAATACAGAGGACATTCTCTCTTCGCAGATTTAGTCAACAAACATTTAGTGAGCATCTGCTTTAAGCAAAGCTTTATGGGAGACACAAATATGTAGTGTCTCTGTAGGGTGAATAAGAGTCACTGCAGCAGTAAAAAAAAAAAAAAAGGAAGAACTCTAGCTCAGGCAACACAGTGAGACTCTGTCTCAAAAAAAAAAAAAAAGGAAGAAATTTGCAGAGGCTCTCAGAGAGCCTAAAGTAACTAAGTGGACTGATGTGATTTTAGCAGAAGCATAGACTGGAAAATTGGAATGTATGGTTCATGACAATTCCAAACAGGAAGAAAAAGAAAAATGCAACCCACCCTGTCTTGTTATTCATTCATTGCTTAAGTGAAAAACTTGCATCATCCATTTGGGGATGATGAATTTGAATGAAGCCTGTGCCTATTAGAAGCACAGTCACGAGCAAGATTTGGTTCCATAAGGTCTCCTGGGTTCAGCTTGTGATTTCTTCAAGGTAACGCTAATCATGAAGATGGAAACAAGGATAGGAGGGGGGCTGGGGGGAGAAGAATTACAAATTTTTAAAATCATTAATAGCCAATTTTGCTTAGTAAGACAATGATATCGATTTGAAGGAGAAAATACCTTAGTAATTTAGTGTACAAAGTATGCAGGCACCATTTCTCATTTCTTCTGGTTTTTTTTATCCTGATATGCACTGTCCTGCAAATCCTCATATTCTTTTCTGAAATGAATCTTCCACCTGGACTAGTGTGTTTCTTTGTCAAAATACGTGTTACTTAAATAGAGTCATTCAAGAAACTTGAATAAGAACTAAAACATGGAATTGGACACTTGTGTTATGCAAAAATGAGTCATTATCTGGCTTCTGGCTGGCAATGTGGGAGCTACTCATACTCCAGAATTTAGTATTGCACAATAGGAGAATGCCTTAAATTAATTAGTGCTCTCAGAAATGTAACAAATGCAAGGATCAAAAAGATTTTCTTGCCGGGTGCGGTGGCTCATGCCTGAAATCATAGCAATCTGGGAGGCCGAGGCGGGTGGATAGCTCAAGGTCAGGAGTTCAAGACCATCCTGAGCAAGAGCGAGACCCCGTCTCTACTATAAATAGAAAGAAATTAATTGGACAACTAAAAATATATGTAAAAAAATTAGCCGGGCATGGTGGCGCATGCCTGTAGTCCCAGCTACTCGAGAGGCTGAGGCAGAAGGATTGCTTGAGCCCAGGAGTTTGAGGTTGCTGTGAGCTAGGCTGATGCCACGGCACTCACTCTAGCCTGGGCAACAGAGTAAGACTCTGTCTCAAAAAAAAAAAAAAAAAAAAAAAGAACCACCAATATGGGGCAAAGGGGACCCTGAACCTCTCAGGCAATCCTGCGTATGTATTTTTCCTCTGAGCCTGTAACTGGTGATCCTGGCCTGGTGCCCAGCTCCAGGTGTGCTCCGACAGGCACAGGGCACACAGATGTCGTTTGAATTCCGTGACCACTGGGGCTGGAGTAAGTGTGACGTGCCACCTGAGAAGCCGGATGAGGACACAGGCCAGAGAAAAGGCCATACCCACTGCTGCTCCTCAAAGGGAATAACCAAGAATGGAAGTCCAAGCCCTCCAGACCATGGAGAAGGGATGAACCATGCGAATCCATGGTGAAAAAGGGTGCAGGGTGGATAAAATCTTACTTCTGTTCTAGGCCCCTGGAAATTATTATCTGATCTGCCCAGACCTGATTTCTGGCTTCATTATTAAGGGACAAGTACTCTAGAGACTTTTTTTAAAGTCTAAATTAAGTTTCTATTTATAGAATCAGAATCTCAGACCTCAAATAACGCACCAAATATTTCATTTAGTTTCACCAACTGGTAAGGATTTAAGGACCTCACTTGTCCTTAACTGGAACACTGGCCCCACCAGGCCAGCCCCAGCGTGGCCGGTTTTAGAATATGATTTTACTTCATTTCCTCAGTAGTCACACCGGGTTTACGTTCCCAGTTCCCTTTTATAACCACCCTTTCCCTACGGCACTAGATAGAGGCACGTTTCTCACTGGTCTGGAATCTTCCGAGAAGCTGAGAAGCAGCACGTGCTGCGTGGTGAGACGGGGTGGTGCCAGCAGCCTCCCTCTATCAAAGTGCCCCTGTTAGTGTCCTGGCCTGCCGTGATGAAATACCGCCCACTCGCTGACCTAAACAACAGAAATTTATATTGTCACGGTTCTGGAGGTCAGAAGACCAAAATGAAGGTGCCAGCAGAGACACACTCCCACTGGAGACTCTAGGGAAGGATCCCTCCTTACCTCTTTTGGCTCCTGGTGGCCCCAGGTGGCCCTTGGCTTGTGGCTGCATCACTCCAGTCTCTGCCTCTGTCTGCACATGACCTTCGGTTGTGTCTGTCTCCCCCTGTGTGTCTCTTATGAGGACACTTGTGACTGGATCCAGGGGCCACCAGCATAAGGCAGGATGCTCTCATCTCAAGATCTTTAACTTAATTACGTCTGCAAATCAGGCCACATTCACAGGCACTGGAAATGCGGAAGTGGACATATCTTTTTGGAGACTTCCATGCAACCTACTGCAGTGCACAAAGCCCCACAGGACTTGGTTCATCTCCCTGCTCACACATATTTCTGTCAAGAGTGAGGCTTGCTATTAGAAAGAGGGGCTTTGGCTTATTTTTGAGTGGTCTGTGTTCAGATCTTTGGTAGAGTGAGTCGTGGAAAGGGTGCTTTGTTTTGTTTCATTTGTAACGACCTCCTTTCTCTCCCCTGATTATTGGCCAAGGGTGCCTTGCTCAGGACACCGAGACAGAGGTACTAGTACCGAAGGCAGTCGCCCCTTGTGTCGTGTACTAATAGTCGGCAATGCACAGCAAGCATCACAGCCTTATTTATCTCTCCCTGTCCAATTTCAAATTCAGAAGTTAGATGGTTGGTCAAGGGATGCATATTAACACTTTTAATTAAAAATTAAGTCAGACTTCTTTTTTTCCCTGGCAGAAATTAAGGCTGACTTGATTGGGTTGAAATGATGGCTCATTTGGCTAATTAGATAACATGAAGGCTATTTTCCATAAACTGAGTCATGTTCTAAATTTTAATGAGAATACACTTTAAGTACCTGATAAAACAAAAACATTTTAGAGCCACCATAGTGTGCGTGTCCAGAGGCTGCCACCTGCATTACCGTCTATGCTAACGTCTTTCCCTTAAGTTGCACAGGGCACAACGTGAGTGGCCGTCATCATAGACCTGGATAGTCTATTGAAATATTATACTATAATTTATTGTAATTCAAAAAAATTTGATTTTCCAAATGTTTATTAAGTGTGCCAAATTAAGCAAGGTACCTCTTCTGGAGAGTCATTTGATAAGTCCTGGCAAATATTTTGGGGTTGGGGGAGTGGAGCAGGATATATATTATACAAATGCTTTTAATAACAGGGTAACAAATCCTATTACTACTTAGGTGGATTCTAATATTTTGCTTTCAATAAAGTTGAAGAAGTTCTAAGTCACGTTTTAGGGTTTAAAAGTAATTTCTAATGCTAGATTACTATGTGATTTTTGGTCATATAATTTAGAAAGAGTTTGATTAATTGAGTGAAAAATATTTTAACGAAACTTCTATTCCTGTCTACTTATTTATGCAAACGGTTTTTCAACATTTAGCATTAAATAAGAATACAATTGATGCTGACTGCCCGCTCACTCGTGCAGTAAGCAAGATGATTAATTCAAAGGATGTGTGAGCTACTGAGAATAAAAAGATTCCCACTCATCTTATTAGAAGATGAATTTATAATTTTTTATTTTTGTTGAATAATATTTATTGAAAGTTTGCATCACATCATTCTTATTAATTATTTATTGTAATGCTGCAATTGTAATAATTCAGCTAGAAAAAATGTTTAATATTTAGAACCTTATAGACAGGGAAAATTTTCAAAAATGATTATATATATAATTATATATAACATTTTATTCCAGAGAATTGTGTTCCAGTAACCAATAAAAGACTCCCTAGCCTGGAAAATGCATTACATTATGATAAAACTCTGTGGAAGAAGAAACCAAGGAGCAAAAAGAACAATATAAATTTTCTAACTGTTAAAAAAAAACGCTTATGATCATCTATATATCTGTCTGTCTATATTTAAATGGATGACAGTGGGTGTTAGTATAAATCCCTGTGATGAGAGTTCTCAATCTTGAGCAAGAATCTGAATCACCTGGGTGGTTTATTAAACACTCCCAGAGTTTCTATTTCAGTAGATCTGGGGTGGAACTTGCAAATTTGCATTTCTAACATGTTCACAGGTGATTCTGATGCTGTTGGTCCGGGGACCACACTTTGAGAAGGAATGTCACATAGTATTAGGAGTTTACTGATATTTTTGTAAGAGTGATAAATTCTTACACACAAGGCACAAGGAACAAAATATTAAAGGTCACAGGAATAGATAGATGACTGTGAGATAGACAATAGCTAGCTAGCTAGCTAGATGGGTAGACAGATAGACAAACAGACAGAATGAGCTAGGCAGGTCAGAGCAGAGCCATGGAGTTGATAAAAGTAAGTAAATGGGCAGGAATCGAAGTCCTCCATTCAGATGGTCCTGGAAGGCCTTCATGGAGACCCTGAATTTGCTGGAGGCTTTAAATGTCCTGTGTTAGCAGATGAAGGTGGGGCTGATGCCGTGGTCAGGCCGTCTCTACCCAGCCTTTTTTCCCAGTGACTGGTTCTGATGAAAAAGTTTCTGTCCAGTCCCAAAGCCGCCAGTCCCCAAGCAGGAAGCTGGGAACACAGGAAAGGCCCCCACTACTCCATCCCCGCCCTGACGTGCCTCGCCGCAGCCCAGTCACAGACTTTACAAGGCTTGTGTGTGGGCTGCTGGGACTCAGTGGAACTGCAGAGGGTGTGTGAGAGAAAGCAGGTGGCTCTGGAAAACATGCTGTCATCAGACCAGGGTTTCTGCCCTGCTCTGCACATGGCCCACGCAGATGCCCAGGGAATGAGCTGGTGGCACCGTGGACTCTGGTGGGTACAAGGAGTAGGAGGATAGAAAGAGAGGGCCCACGCTGGGACCCTTGAATCTTCATTGCACACAGAGCATTTCCTCGCCAGGCCCTTCCGTCCATCGATCACTCTACCTACCAGCTGTTAGGGGGCAGCTCCCCCAGGCAGGCAAGAAGGGTCATGAAATGAAACTTCAGTGTAGACGTCAGCATTACCTAAAAGTTAGAAGCGTTTCCTGAGTAGATTGAAAGCATGCATGTGTATCCCTTTTCTGGGGGGGGGGCTGTGGATATTTATAAAGCTCCTTTTTGGTGACGTTACTGGTCTCAGTGTGCTAGATTCTGAGAGATGATCAGATATGCTAGACCAGCGGTCCCCAGCCTTTTTGGCACCAGAGACTGGTTTCATGGAAACCGCAGACTAAGGGTGGAGGATGGGGTGTCATGGGTGAGGGGGAGGTGGTGCAGAGCTCAGGCGGTGACATGAGGCCCGTTTCCTAACAGGCCACGGACCAGTACTGACCCATGGCCTGGGGGCTTAAGACTGCAGCACTGGACTTTGTAGACTCTATAAAGAGACACACCATATCAAGTTCCATGAGTTCCGTGAATCCTATTTGAAATATATCATATATATTAATAATTCCTAATTAGACTATATCCTATACATTAGGGCATATTTTAATTATATTTTAATAATTCAAGTTATCTTTCTGTTGTTGCTCAAAGAAACATCACAATTTTTAATCTTGGTTGGATATTTTACCTGTGTTTAAGAAACACAGAAAGCAATCAGATGGTTTTAAAGTCTATAACATTTGTTATTTTACTTCTTAAAGTGATACATGTTTTCATGGAGAGCAACACACAATAATAAAGACAACAGCACAGAAGAAAATAAAATCCACAGAGATTGTTACCAAGATATAATTACTATGATTTTATTTTTATAGTCATTTTCTGTATAATAAATGTTTTTAAATAAAATTGCAATTATCTGGTATACACTACTTTAAATTCTGCTTTAAAAATTTAACATTTTAGTGAAGGGATTTCCTTATAATGTTAAGTTTTTTGAAAAGTAAATTTTAGCAGGCGCATGGTTTCTATGACATGACTGTAACATAATTTGTTTGGCTGTTACCTCTGATGCTGGCCCATTAGATGACATCTTCTCTTGGTCTGTTTTCTTCCCTCTTCTCTACTCTCTTTCCCTTCCCCCTTTCCTCCCTTCTCCCCCTAATCTTATGTCCCCCCACCTCTTTTTCCTACTCGTAAATAAAGCTACAGTGAACATCAGACTGCAGGCCTAGTGTGTGATTAACTACATGACAAAGCAAAGTTCCAGGGAAATTCTCGGGATTAATGGTCACCAGGTAAGAGTTCACCATGAGCTGGAACTCCCCTCTGGTGACCAATTCCCCGAGAGTGGTGCCTAGAGATAACATCCTTATTGGGGGATCAATGTTTTTTTTTCTTCTTCAATAATACTTTTTTAAAAAAGTTATATTTTCCAAGGGGCACCAGCTTTGTCTTGTTGGTGACACACTCATATTCAGGACAGTTATGTTTTAAGTGCTGGTGAATAAATTTAAGATGAGTAATAAATGAAGATCTTATGTAACAGATTCTTCCAGTTGTAGCTTAAAAGATACAATCAAAATGGTGTTTTTGCTTAAAGGATTTGCCTATGTAATTTAACAAAATGTCTGTATATAGTGCAATGCACTATACTTTTTAAAAAAAATAATTTATAGAAATACTTAACAGTCTTCCTTGGGCACACAGCACCGCATGCCCGATGCTGGGGTATGTCATCTTATCAACAGCCCCCAGACCTGGCAAGGTGCTTGCCTGGGAGCCATACAAAGCTCTCAGAGCTCAGTTGTGAATCCTTATCAACCTCACCAGCCTGCCTACATCCGGACACAAGGTATTAAAAATGTGAGTATTCACAGTGGGCTTGTGGTTCCAGTGTACTTGACTGTCTAAAGATGTTTTGCTCAGTTTTATTTTTATAAATATATTTTTAATATAGCATAATATGTGATATTATAAATATTATGATATTCAGTGTAAAACTGTTATTCTAAATATACTATAAAATATTAGTTATCTTATTATTATATCCATAGCTAAAAGTCCTTTTCCTTGACATATTTTAGTTGAGTGGGGTATTTTCTATGCTTCTGTAAGGTCATATTATACGGCCAGTTAATCCATTTCGAAGAGCAAAGGTTCCTGTTTTTTCTTATAGTCTCAGGTGGGTTGATAAATGATAAAACTGTTCTCCAGCACTTTCATCAGTGAGGAATTATTTCACGTTCCCCGAGAGCTTTCTCTATTGACTGTACCTTGGTGCCCTTCATATCTGTGGTGCTAATCCAGACCCTTCTGCTCTCTGAACACATTCACGCCACGGACTCACGCACAGCCCCTGTGAATTCATCCTCCGTCAACAAATACTGACGGGCCCGAGGCACCGCCGGCCCCTGCTCGGAGCCACACGGAGCCCCTGTGCTCCTGGGCGGGAGGAAGATGCTTCGCAGAGACCTCAGGCTCACTCAGTCTGAGCCTCAGCTTCTCTTGTTGTTATTTTGGCTTTATAACTTGTCTTCTCTTTTTTTCCCTTTCATTTTTATTTGACACGTAGTAATTGTACGTATTTATGGGGTACAGAGTAAATACTTCGATACACTTATACAATGTGTAGTGATCAAATCAGAGTAATTAGCATATCCATAACCTCAAATATTTGTTGTTTTTGTGTTGCGAACATTCAAAATCCTCCCTTCTAGCTTTTTGAAAATACACAATAAATTACTGTTCACTGTAGTCACCCTGCAGTGCTACAGAGCACTCATTCCTCCACCTGGCTGTAATTCTGTACCCATTTTGTACCAACCCTTTCCCATCCTCCCCCTTCCCCTTCTCAGCCTCTGGCAACCACTCTTCTCTCTACTTCCATGAGACCCGCTTTCTCATCACAGCTTCCACACGTGCGTGAGAACACGCGTCTTCATCTCTCCGTGCCTGACTTATTTCCCACAATGTCACGTTCTCAGCCTCATCTGTGTTGCCGCAGAAAGACAGGATTTCATTCTTTTTAAAGGCCGGATAGTGCTCCATTGTGTATAGACACCACGTTTTCTTTATCCGTCCATCTGATGGGGGCAGTTAGGCTGGCTGCGTGTTTGGCTATTGTGAACAGTGCTGCTATAGATTTGGAGGTGCAGATGTCTCTTTCACATGTGGATTTCATTTCCTCGGCTGTACAACTAGCAGTGGGATTGCTCAAACCTGAACTTATTATCCGCTTTGCCCAGACCCAGCCCTCTCTCTAAGTCCTTGTGTTAGGTTTTGGTACCTCTCTTCACCTATTCCTCTATTGTTGGTAACAAAAATGTGCCACACACTTGTCTAGATGCTGGCAACCTATGAAGAATACGGGCTTTGAGCTGACATTCAGAAAAGATCACACACAGCAAAAGCAGAGGCTGCCGAGACATCCACACACAGCTACGTGCTTAGGCAGTGGCGGGACGTCGGGAGAAGTAGGATGAGAGAGGAAGGTTCTGGCTCATACAGGCTCATAGAGTATCAGATGGTTTTCACTTCACGTGCAAACTCCAGTCAATTAATAGTGGCTGCCCTGAGCTCGGGATTGGGAGTGCTGCACCTAGGTCAAGGCAGAAGTCTGCTGTGATCAATTAATAATGCCTGCCAGTGGCAGAGCTGGAGGTATATGGCCTTGCATGCTAAGTATTTTGCATCCTATATTGCTAACACAGGTCTTTTTCCAAAGGACCAGGGGAAACAAGCTCTGGATGTTTGCCCAAGCATCAGGACAGGTTGCTGGGCTACGGGTAAAGCCGCCAGCTGCCAGGAGGACTCTGTTCCCCTGGACAATGACATCAATCAAATCTTTCAAAATTGTGGCTGTTGATAAGCTATACTGCGTGTGTTTATTTAAAATGTGTATGACTAGTGAATATCATCATCTTAATTTCTTAGGGTAATATGGATCTGAAATCATATGTGTTAAATGGCATTCCAAAAAGACTTGGGGACTTTCAGAATATGGCATTCTGCCTGATCGAGGATTATAATAATATGAGATTATCATAATATTATAATATACAATGTTGAATTATTAGAATACATATTATAATATATATTGCCCAAAGATTTTGGGGAAGGGAAACAAGTTTTATGCGTTTGATGGCACAGAAAAGGTAAAGAATAAATAATATTTTAAGCAACAAGAGTCTGAGCCCTGGTAGTTTTGTGTTAATATTAAAGGATCTTTTCATGTTCCTGGCTCTTTCACAATTCAGCTTTTTACTGTTGGTTGCTTAGAGTTTATATTTATTGAACAGATTAAGGATACCATTATATTTCATATTATGTAATTTTCTAGTCAATAGAGGAAGAGGTTGTTGGAAAACCCTGAGCTGACTGGAAGAAGTAAAACACAATGATTGTTCCCACACGCTTCAGTTTGAGGTGGCCTAACTGGGGCCGTAGGTCAAGGTGGGCATTTTGACCACCTGCAAACCACGGGCAGGTCTGGTTTGGTTTACAGCGGTGCAGTATTCTATCTTAGTGTCAGTTGCTTGATCTTCCCCGTGAAATGTTTAGTCTTTCGCAATCATAGCTGATGGGTTGTATTTCTCTTTTCTTCTTTTGTTCCTACTCGCTCTTTTTCCCCTCTAGACTTCCCGCTGTGTGTAGGGAGTACTTATTTCTTTATCAGAGTCACAGCACAGAGGGAAGGGTGCAGGGCTGACTGTGAGCTTGGGAGAAGAAGCTGAGAGGTGGCAGGCACTTATGTCCTGCTCTCTTTGGACTCTGCCTGCAGAAAGCGCAAGACAGAGCTGTTCCTTCATGCCTTGGGTTTTACAAGAGCAGATCCCCACCCTCCAGGGGAAACCTCTCTGGTAAGCTTGTTGTCTGCC
>CAUYMX010015063.1:0-26369 GCA_963573855.1 Lepilemur septentrionalis
TCGAATCTTTTCTGTCTTTTCCTACGTTCACTCACTTCTGATCTGTCACCAATTTTTCACTATAAAGAAGGCCATTCCACTGTTTTGCTATATTCTGTCATGCAGAATCCAAAAGGCTGACTCTGTTGTCATTCTTGAGTGTGAGAGGACCTCAAACAACAGAACAGCTTTTCACAATAACCGGCTGGCTGGGAAACCTGAGCAAACAAAGAAAGGAGAAAATTAACCCTGGTCTCTGGCCAAAATAATTTGCTTATGATAAACAAAACAGACAATTTCCAGTTCCCACCCCATAGCAGATTAAGACCACCTGTTGTTAATTCTCTCCAAATATTTGATAGTTCTTATTCCTTTATGTTTCTCAGTTATGTCATTATTATTTGCTTTAATTTTAACCCTTGTGGCACTGTTTGCTTTTCCTTGTCTTTCTACTTTCAGAGTCCCCACTTCTAACTTACCTCTGCCTCTCTCATCCCAAAATTTAGACAAGAAATCTAAAACTGTGGTCTTGTTAGTTGCTCCTTAGCAAATGATGGCTGGTTTAGTGCAAAGCCTTTTTCTGACTGGAGCAGCGTATTGACTTCACTTTCCCTGCAGACCCCAAGAGTAGAAGATGCTGGTTCTCCCATCCATCACGTATTTGTAGCCTTTAGGTGATACAAGCTTTCTCACAACTCCTCACTGTCTCTTGTATCACTGAGGGGCCTAGGAAGCAAGAGAATGAATTCGTTTTGGCTAAATGAAAGCTGTTTAACAAATGACTGCTTACAGAGACATAGGCGGGTTAGGGAGTGAAATAAGGGATGTTAAGATATGCAGACACCAGCAAAAATGAGAAGGCATCACTGCTCCTCGGACTAAAGAGGCAAGGAAAGAAATGTTTCTACAGAACCTAGCAAGAGTGTGAGATGCAAGGGAAGGGCTACTCCCTAGGGGACATAGTTCTGGAAGGATTCAGTTGCTACCAGAATTGGTTCTGACATAAAGGAGTGAGCAGGGAGATGCAGAAACCCAGCAACCTGTCTTTCTTCTTACCCGCCAATCCCCTACTCATGACTCCCTGTGGCCCAACCCACCTATACATCAGTCGGAAGGGTACCCAGGCATCAGCCTTCTAGGACCCCAAACTGTGTCAATGGGAGTGAAGATTGGTTTCATGGGGGAAGGAGCCAACGGGGAAAAACCAGCACACCCCTGAAGACCTGACGTTTCTACCTTCATATAAAAACCTTTCACGTTTGTGTTATCTGACTGTGCCACCCTCTACCACTCCTCAACGCTCTCATCTGTACCTGTCTCGCTGTCCACTACAACCCCTGCCAGCAGCCAGCATCCTCAGCAACTTCACTGTGTACGTGGATGACACCCCTGACAATCTAGCCTCAAAGTTCGTTTACCTCTTCAACGACAGCGTTTATCTGTGCTCTAGGTCAGCTACCCAAGGTAAGCTACCAATTGTCTTTGCTAGCACAGAGGAAACAGGTTATCAATGAGATATGAATTCTCTAAGTTTCCTATCCCCAAACTTTATATCCACCCTCCCTTCTTCCTTCAGTTTCAAAAAGTAGCCTCTTTTTCCTGTGCGCAGCACTCTAGCCACCTGTGCTCTGTAATCCCTTCCTGTCTCCTTCAGGACTTTTCTCCATCAGTTACATTTTCTTCTTTTTGACTATCACCTTCCTCATAGACCATATGCAAGTCCCTCTCATACAAGTAAAAAATGAGAAAAAATAAAATGAACATTTTCCTTGACCAAATATCCTCCTCTAGTTGCTACCTGCTTTTCTTCTTAGCAAGTTCCTCTCAACAGCCTACACTCATTATTTCTGTTTCCCCTCCCTCTCTCCTGCTAGCAAACTCACAGCAACCTATCTTAGCCCTAATCATTCGCTCTGCTGAGCCCAGTCCAGAAAGTAACTCCCGTGATTTTCAAAACGCCAAATCTAGGAAACACTTTACAGGCAAACACTATGTGGCGTTTTACATTGCTGCCCACTCCCATTTTCATTCTTTAATTTTGTGACTTCTGAGATAATATACTCTCCTTAGTTCCTTCCTGCCTATGGCTTTTTTTTGGTCCCTTTTGCTGAACCTGCCAGCTCTTGCTACTCCTTAAATGTTAGTGTTGCTGAAGATTCTGTTCTTATACACGATAAATGACCTGTCGAGAAGGAGGAAGTTCCATTTCTATGGATAGGCTTAGACTTCTGAAATACATTTAAAACATTTTATTTTTCTGATTTATACGTCAGCAACATATTTTGTGACCACTTTTTGGCCCACTTCCATCACTGGGCATGATACTCCTGGTCAGTGTTATCCTGTATGATCTCAGAGTTGCAGCTACCATCATAGGCTGATGGCTTTCGAATGCCTGCCTCCATCCCAGACCTCATTTCAGACTTCCAGATCCCACATACTTATTTAACAAATACTTAAATAGTGTTTTCAATGTTCTAGGTGCTGAGCTTTACAAATGTGAGTCCATTTAATCTCCGTAACAACCCTATGAAGTAGATATAGTTGAAGAAAACTGAGGCATCTTTCTCTGAAAACTGGCTTCTCCCAATCTAACCAACACTGGGCAAGCTAATATTCACAGAATCCTTAAAATTGATATCTTTTCATTATTCATTCAGCATTTAATTAGACATATGGGGAGAAATTGATATAATAAGTATTCTATACTTGTATCTTTATGATAAAGATACTATATGCCTGACATGATATAACATTTTGATATTTTTGAAATTCTCTTTTATTTCATAGTTATTCTATTGCTTACAAATAAATACATGACCTTAATTTTCACTTTTATGGGTATGTTTAGGCTTTTTAAAATACATTTAAAAGTTTTTATTTTTCTGATTTATATGTCTGCAAAATATTTTATGACCACTTTTTGAGTAGTAACACTTTGAATAGGTAACAATAAATAAATCAAATATTATTTGTCATGGATGTTTCTGGATACACTAGGTTAGAGTCTTTCTTCGCATATGTGATAGAGTTTTAAAGTAAACCAAAATTGCTATGGAAATAAACTTCGTTAACATGTCAATGCATGTTTTATTCATCTAGAGTCTGTACAAGATGTGGGTAAGTTCATCTTAATGAGCTATACTAAAGATTCCTAAAACCACAATCCAGATTTATAAATAAAATTTCTTACCACTTTTCTTATAACGTTTGAAACAAAGAATCAGTTATAATTGGAATCTTAAGGACAAATAAACTCACTGTTCATTTTTTGTATATATTCCCTGCAATATAATTTCGTTTCATATTGCCAAATTAGGCAGAACAGGCCACCTAGCGAGATTATAGTTATGTCAGCAATTAGTCAAATATTATTTGCAATTCATGCTATAGTTTCATTTCTACAAAAGGAACACTTCCAGTCAATCAACTTTCAATTACAGAATCTAGAAAGTCATTTTATGACAGACCAGAGGTTGAGTGTAGTTCTATTTTATTTTTCATTCCAAATTCAAGAAAATTTCTAACAAAATAGGAGAAACAAAAATATTCACTACTGTACCCCCTTTTTTTTGAGACAGAGTCTCACTCTGTCACCCAGGCTAGAGTGCACTGGCGTCATCATAGCTCACAGCAACATCAAACTCCTGAGCTCATGCAATCCACCTGCCTCAACCTCTCAAGTAGCTAAGACTACAGGCATGTGCCACCATGCCCAGCTAATTTTTTCTTATTATGCTGCCCTCTCACTATGCTGCCCAGACTGGTCTTGAACTCCTGGCCTCAAACAATCCTCCTCCCTTAGCCTCCCAAAGTGCTGGGATTACAGACACAAGCCACAACGCCCAGCACTCTAATATAATTTTACTCATCAAAGCAGAGTACATGTTCTGAAATTTTAAAAAAAAGAAGAAGAATCTTGGGTGAATTTTCTCCAAATTTCTTCAGTCCTTTTCATCTCTTTAACTTTTCTGCATGTGTCCAACCAGACAACCCACTGGTGGACATTATAAGATGTCAAATTTTAGCTAGTAAAATAACGATAATCACATGTTCTGGGTAAACAGCACTTTTCCATGATTTTGTTAGTTTCAGAGTACAATTTGATGGTAGCTGCTGGCTTTAGGTGACTCTCATTTTACTGCTCTCAGGTTTGGGGACAGAACACATGGCTGCACCTTGCAATTTGTGTGCATGCTTTCCCTCCTTCCTCACTAGGGAGAGGATGGTATCAGGGAAGAGCTGTGTTTCTTGCTCCTCTAGATGCGATTTAGTTTAGCAGGATTGAGACCAATTTACCTAGACAATGCCAATTTAAGTGGTTACCTGAGTTATTAATCGACACCATAAGTAACTAATACCATTTTGGGGATTTTTCACCACTAATAACATGTTGAAAACAGATGCACTCTTCTTTAGCAGACTTGGATTGTCCATAAGAGCTGGCTCCTCCAATTGAGGAAGTGGCCGTCACTCTCAATAAATGTTGTTGTTTATGGTGCAAAGAGGTTGTTAGACTCTTCACATATATGGTGGAATTTTAAAGTAAACCAAAATCAGGAAACAAACTTTGTAAGACACAAGTGTGTGTTATATCTACTTAGATTTTATAATAAATACATAGGAAATGAGATGCAATTTAGCAAATTTGAGAACAATAATCCTTAAGCACAAAATAGAGCCTCTTCTCTGCTTTAGTCTCTTAACCAAACTTCTGAAGATGTCCAAGCTTTAATGACTTTTATATGCTCTTCTTCCCTACAGAGACAAAGCCTCACAGTTTGTATTCCAGGACTTAGGATTTCAGTATCTCAAAAATTACATTTAGCTTTATTCATAGCAGTGCTGTGGCTACTTTGAGGCTTAAAATCTTGCAAGGACCTTTACTGATGGTTTCTTAAGTTCTCGGTAAAAAAAATCCCTGACCTTGTATACAAGAAAACTGAGAGATCTAGTACACCCCTTCCACGCATAGGATCTTTTAGTAGCCCCTTGCAGTAGTGGTACATTGAAACTAGTCTGCTTTAAGTGTGAGGATTTTAAATATTCAAAAGAGAATCATCTCTCTAAACAGCTTCCCTGTTCTTATGAGAATTCTTCACCTTGGGACTGAGTCCAATTATTAAAACTTAACACATGATTTCTACCCTGCATTTTTTCCTTTGATTATTCCTTCTTACCAATCCATTTTGTACCAAACTCATATCTCCAGTTTCTTATACTATATGATGTTTACTCTCCTTTTTACCAATTTTATAGATAAATAGATAGCTTCAGATCTAATTTCTTTGCTAGAATTTCTTCATAAAGAACTTAAAACGTTACTCTTTCTCAATTAAATCTACTCTTTTTAGAACTCAGAAATGATATTACTATATTCCTTCTTAGAGCCTTGTTTTTTTCAGTGAGCATTTCTTAGTGCTTATTATTTTATAAATATTCAAGATAATAACACTAAGGTATTTTGTTCACCTGTAAATAATGAAGAAATGATTACAAATAGAAATTTACTTTGCAATAAGAAACCAAGAGATAGTTAGAGATAATTATAGACATTATAGATTCCTATCAAGGGACTAGGATTCTTTAGCCTTTTCCTTTACCAACCTTAGTATATTAGTTAGCATATGCTAGGTTGTGCTGCTGTGACAAGTAAATTCTGACATCTTGGAAGCTTAAAACACACACACACAAATAAAATGTGGTCACTAAGGATGGGGTAGTCATTCAAAAACCAAGGTTCCTCCCATCTTATGCTTAACATTTAGCCAAGATCATGATAGACAGGGAAAAGGGCATATAGGGGGTCATACATGGAGGTTTCATGGCCAGGAGTGGAAACATGGCAAAACATTTGCACCCATATTCTTTTAGCCAGCAAGAACCCAATCACATGAGCTTCTTTTACATTGAATAGGTCACATTATCACTTCCAGATGTAAAAGAGACCAGGAAGTATTTTTTTAGCAAGAAAAGAGTAGGTACAAAAGATATCCGGTAGGTAACTAGCAATATCTACTCCAGGGATATCATGTTGAACATTGTATAATGTCAGCCTTTCATATGCTTGCTTATATTACAGTATGAGAGAAATGCTACATTGTGAGTACTATAGCAGAGATTTCAATAAAATACCATAGGATTTCCAAACACAGAGAAGCTCGGTCTTTCTAGAGAATTTAGGGAAGGCTTCACAGAGAATATAAATTTTCAAATGGATATTAATGAAAGATGTGGAGTGCGTTAGGTAAGAAATATGCCTAGAAAGGTAGAATGATGTCACATTGTAAGTGGACTTATATTCCCTGCTAAAGAGTTATGTAGGCATCGGAGTGTTGGCAGAAAATTTTCAGCAAGGGGGTCATATGACCAGCCTTGTCATTGAGTAAATGCTGCCATGGGTGGGCTATATAACCTTATAGTTTCAGAATTCCAAGATCCAGGAGATGTACATATTCCTTAATTATAGGAAAGGCGTGATGCAAGAAGAGGAAAAGAGGAGTGCAGGGCAGAGAGGCTGAGACTTTCTCACCTCTACAGTCTCTATCAATGACAGTCCATTTAGTCTTCCCGCCAACCCCAAGATGTGTTCACCTAGCATCACATGGGATAGGGCTTCTGATGTTCCCCAGAGGACCCACTAGATCTCGGTAATGAAAGCCTGAGAGTAATCTCCTTTCCTACAAGCAAGTGAAGCTCCCTGACACTTTCATTCATTGGTCTTTAGCTTTATTCTTAGTGGTTAATCTTTTTGAAGGTCATGGTATTCTTTGGAAATATGAAGTATAGTTATGAACCTTTCCCCCAAACAAGTATGCGTATACACGAAACTCACATGCAATTTCATAGGTTTGGAGGACTCTGGAGTCTTTCCATGGACCCCTAAGTTAAGAATCCTTGACCTGTAGCAACCCTAATAAAAGTCTACTTTCACTTCAATTTTATAGCTCCTCAAATATCTAAAAACAGCCTTTATATTCTTTCATTTATTTGTCAAACACTGGTAAAGTCCTTACTATATTCCAATACCATGTTAATCAGTTTATTACTAACTCATTCAATCCTCATAGCAACATTATGAGATAGATACTATTATTTTTTCCCTTTTGCAAATGAGGAAACTGAAGGACAGAAGGGTTAAATAACTTGTCCAAGTTCACACAGATACTAAATGGAAGAACCAAGATTCGAAAGTAAACAATCTCACTCCTGAGCCTAGCCATTTAGCACTTTACCTTATTAATGTTTAGCTTGGGAGAGATAAGTTTAATTTCTCTGAATGCATTTATATTTTATAACTTCCAGGCCTCTCTTTCTTCTCTAGACAATGTAGTTTGGCAATGTTCCTTTCAAATGTGTTGCCCAGTTCCAGACACTATAAATGTACTGGTATAGCATCACATTGGATCAGCTTTTTTGACAGCCACAAAGGGGTCGTTTGTGCTGGGGGAGAAGGGCAGAATGAAGGAAGAGGCCTATGGGTCCGTCTTCAGCTTCAGACTGTTCTGGGTCCTCTGGGCAAGGCTTAGAAATAGCTTCAGGGATGGATATATCTGCAAGACTTTGTTACGCAACATCTCAGACAAAGTCATGCATGGATTCTTTTCCATTCAGAATGAAACCTATCCCAAGCTCCAAGTAATCATCCCCAAGGGAATGAAATAGTCCCTAATTAAGAACAATGCTAATAAATCTTAGCCCGAACCGCAAAATAACCACACTTAAGGAATCCACACTCCTAAATGAAGAAGGGCTGTTAATCTATGCTGACACCTTTGGCTTGAATTTTTTTTGAAAGATTTTTTTTATAATGGCTGTTATCTCCTGGTTTACATAATCCTATACTTCCCTTAATGCAATGTGAATTGAAATCCATAAGAGTTTGGATTTACAATTCTATGCAGCTGGTGAAACTGGGACTCAAATTCAAGACCACAGAACACGGCACTAGCACTTGGAAAGTTGGAGGTTGGTGGGAAGTTTCTGGGATGCGATCCATCAAATTGTCTGAGGTGAGGTGTTTGGGAATTTGTACTACAAGTGAATCTAAACTTCAACTAATTTGACTTAAGGGTTCCATGACCTCTCTTAAGTGGGAGGCTCCTTTGCTCCAGCATACTTACCCTCCATCTTTGTCTGTTGCTAATAATTTAGCCAGCGACAAGGTACGCTTAAAGATCAACTTTTTTCTGCTACAAACATGACTTCAGTCCAAGTATTTAGGCACCTGAACTCAAGTGAGGATAATAAATGTCAGAGGAATATTTATAGCTTGGTATATGGAGACTTTCCAGGTCCCTGTACTGCAATAACACAGATCCATCTGCTAAGGGCATTAGAAATGTGTGTTGTTGCTTTTTTGCTTTTTTTTCAGGTTGATAGGTTCTGAAAATAGAAAACTGCAACATGCGAAGATCAACATTGATTTTAACCCTTTCCTACTCTAATAATTATTGAATTAGGAGTTAATTATCAAGGGCAAAGTTTCTTCACAATTCCTGGCTATTGGATGCAAGCCCAGAAGAAACCTTAGCTCAGTCTTATATAAGCCCCTGTCATCATTGTGCTGATAGATCTACCTGAGGATTTACTGTAGAGTTGTCAGACCTTGGGGCCTGGGTTTAGTCCACTCCCCAATGTACTGTTGGGATTATGATTGTTTTTACTGCTATACCATAAACATAGTTACCACTGGTACTATCATCAGCTAATGTATTCCTGTCCTAAGATCTGGGGAAGAGAACATTTAAATACCCACAAAGAGAGCATATATATATATATATGTTTGTGCCAGGAGGTTATTTAACTTTCCTTCTTTGATAAACAAGGGCAAGAAGAACTTCTCTGGTTTCTTTCCATCTTTGTGTCCCAACCTAGAGAAATTTTGTACAGTTCACTGAGAGTCAATTGGCTACTAAATGAGAAAATCTATGCATTGTAAAGAGTAACACTAGAGTGCAAGTCTAGACCACACAAAAAAGTGGAATAAGAATGGCATGTTTTCTGTAACTAATGAATGCATCTTCTCTACTTCACAAAAGAATGGAGAACAATATTTTAATATTTGAGATGACACACCTCATGTTAACCATAAGTTGGTTCCAAAATAGTAAGTAAATTAAATTTTGCACAACGTATTTCACCTTACAGCATAGTTTCAAAAAATATTTCATTTCTAGATCATCAATTGACATTGACTTCTCCTTTTTAATTTAATTTTAGTTTTATAAAGACCTCAATTACAGAGAGTTGTATTAACCGTACTCCATAGGCAGTAACAGTATTATCATTGGTCTGCACAAGGCATCTGTCTTGTTTGTTTATTAACTTATTCCTTTTTCTTTCCTATTCTGCAGTTCCATTTCTCACTTTTACCCTATAGGCAATCAACTCTCCTCTCGTGCTTGATTTTAAACCTTTTCTTACTACATATCCTTGGAAATTAGGATTGATTGTGTGCATGCCATTTAATTTACACCACTAGTACTGTGTTATAAAGCTTGGCTTTCTTATTTTTTAACCAGAAATATGCTTTAAACATACAATCTTACTGCTATGCATACAATCATTGTGGCTTCTGATTTCTGCCAAATACTCAATCATATGTATCCACCTTGTGTTAATACTTCTCCAGGGATAGAACCCAGACTGTTACCATCTTCCTGCCACCACAAACAATGCCATGATAAACAGTGTTTTAAGCTTCCATTTGCTCTCTATCCAATAATGAAAGACTTCAAACAGATATTCAAGTGCACTGATAAATTCTCTAAGAAAACATGGAGTCTTACTAACATTAGGTGATGTGGCTATTTCTTTTAATATGCAGATAATTATCCTTAATATGTTTGTGGCATACATTTTGTGTTTGGACTTATATACATTTGACTTCTATAAAGATAAAACTTCTGTATGAAACAGATTTGGACTTTCCTCCAGCACAGTGGGCTTAATGCTTTGCTCCTTTTCATTTAAAATGTCTCAAGTAATCAGCTTTCTTCTCTGAGATTTTGTATCCCAGGCCAATAGGTATGAGTGTTTGGAAGTCCTAACATTTGGCTTACATTTTCTTTTTCTTAAATTGATCTCAAGAGTGATCTCTTCAGGACAAATCTCTCCCTAAAGAGATTAAGCAGTGTATAAGGTTAGCTAAAATGGTAAATTCACAACAAGAACTCTGGAACTATTTGGGTTCAGGAATAGGAACTAGTAGATGAAGGTAAAACAGCTTTGCAGATGTCCCCATGTCTACAAGGTGGGGCTCAAACTTTATGACAGGTCCTTAGTAAAAAGTAATGTTGATTCTATTCATTTTTTTGTGCTAACGGGAAAATGAAGGCTGGGAGTAAACTGATAAAACTGCCATGTGTTGGGGGAATACAATACTTAAATTAGCTAATGTTTACTGAACATTTTTTGCATTCAAGGCACTATGATAAGCAATGGGATAGAAAAAAGTAGGATGCAACAATTATAAAACATTTATAATTTTAAGATTATACTATAGTGGAGATTACTGGCATGTAGATTACTAACAGAAGACCCAATTTCAATAATCCAACAATTTGATTCAATAAATATTTATTGAGTTTCAATCAAGTACCAGACTCTTGTTTTAGGTCCTCATGAAATAAAGACAAACAACTTCAGTACCAGCCTTCACAATCTTCAAGAGGTAGAAAACAAAAAAATAAATATGATTAAGTCTTATAGAAACTACATGGAAGGTCAAAAGTCAATGTTACCATCTAGAAAAGAAACGTGGGGCTTCATATAGAAGATGGCATATGCACTGAGTCCTGAAACTTTCATGGGTTAAGAAGAGAAGAATTCCTAGTAAACCGAGGGAAGGGAAGGCCCTGGAGAGTAAAAACCAGTCAGATGATTAGGGAAACAGTAAGTAATAGAACCATCTGAGTTCAAATTTTGGCTCTACCATTTACTAGCCTAGTATTGTCTGTATGCATTAGTTTCCTCATCCATAAAATGGGTATGATAGAAGTTCCTTCCCCAAGGGAGTTAATTTGGGGATCAGAGGAGACAGCACATGTAAAATGATGAATACTATGTCTAGAATATTAGCACTCAATAAATATTAATAGTATGCTTATAACGATGACAAAGAATGAATTAGAAGTTGGTGAGGGGGTGAAAGGAAGAGAAAGGGAATGGAAAATAAGTTTGCAACAGCAGGCAGAAACCAGATCATGGAGGACTTTATGAGCATACTTTGGAATTTAAAATTTCTCGGGTAGGCAATGGGAAGTTGGGAAGGGTTTTGGGCCTGGAAGAAACCTGGTAAGATTTAGATTTTATAAAGAACATTCTGGCATTAGTATGGAGGATGGATTGGAAGAATGCAAAGTTAGAAGCAGGGAAATGAATTAGAAGACTACTTCAATGGCCAAGACTAACGATGAAATAAAACATAAAAATGGGAATGAATATGGTAAGTTTTAACACGTCAATTGCTGTGTGAGTTACATTTAACTCACACTGGTTTTGAACCTGGGGCTCATGAAGCATAATTACCTCACACATCTCTTCACCTTGAGAGCCATGTGAACTATTTTTCAAGTTGCATATAACTCACACAGGGAAAACAATAAAAAATAACAAATTTTTCATTAAATTAGAAAGGATCATTTGGTGTTCAGTGTTTTTATTCCATTTTTGTAATAAAACAATGTGGCCTCAAGGAAAAAAATGTTTTCTAGTGTGGCTGTCAATGTGTTAGGGGTGAATCTGAGACATAGATCATCTTTGTTCTTTGAGTTCATGTGGAAAGGACTTTTGAATGACTCCCATTTCTAGTTTTGGTGACTATAGGGTGTGTTATGCTTCAAAACAGCCAGTAAAAGAGAAAAAATAAATTTTTGAAGAAAGAGAAGGAATTCAGGAATTCACAGGAAGGGTTAAGCATTTCACAGGTGCCATGATTTGAGCAAACTAATAGTCAGGTCAGGGAATCAGGGAAGAGAACTTGCTGGGAGTCTAGAGGCTCGAGGCCAACAGCATAGATGGTAATTGAAGCCAGGAGAGTAGATGATTCATACAGACAAAATGGAACTAGATATAACGTGGCCACTCACAGAGCTTTGTGAAACATCAATGCTTAGAGACAAGTAGAGACAAAGGGGCCGTAAAAGGAGATTGAAAAGGAAAAGCACACGAAAGCACACTCCTGGCTCTCACAAGGTCAAAGCAGCTGGCTTGAGGAAATGGGCAAAGGAGAACGTGGTGGAAGGCCAAAAAGTTCACCATCCCCTGAGACTGCTACGAGGAGGTGATTAAAGGTATCCCTTCAGGAGGGCTAGGCTAGGTTGGGAAAGAAGGCAAACAGGGTTGGTAGGGAAGGGAAAGAAGACTTATTAAAAAGGTAGGATCTGTGAGACTAGATATCGTGATGAGGTCAAAAAAGAGTAAGGAAATGAAATAGTTGGAAGGAGAAAATATTGCAGAAATCAGTGATATATAAAATGTTTAACTTATTATAAAATATTTTATACTTAACTAAAAGAAATGAAAGCAGGGTCACGAATCCCTGAATACCTACCACACAGTTTAAGACATAGACCCATGGATTCAAAGCCACAGTGGAAAGACCTTTTCTCCGTTTTTCCCCCAAGGGAACCACTGTTCTGTGTTGTGCTTATCATTCCTTTGCTGTTATTTAAAGTTTTATCACATATGTATTTATACCTAAGTGATATGCAGTTGACCCCTGAACAACAGAGTTTGAACTGCGGGAGTCTGCTTCTATGCAGATTTTTTTTCCAATAAATATATCGGAAGATTTTTTTTTTTTTGGAAATTTGCAACAATTTGAAAAAACTTGCAAATGAACCACGTAGCTAGAAATATCAAAAAGAAAAAGTAAGATATGTCATAAAGGCATAAAAATACATAGATACTAGTCTAATTTCATCATTTACTACCATAAAATACGCACAAATCTCTTGAAAAGTTAAATTTTATCAAAACTTATGCACACAAAACACTTACAACCTATACATGGTGTCATTGGCAGTCCAGAGAAATGTAAACAAAGATATGACTATTAAATCATAACTGCATAAAACTCACTGCAGGGCATACTGTTCTGCTGTAATCATTTTGCCGCCACCTCCTGTCGTACTGTGGTGAGCTCAAGTGTTGCTACTATACCTTAAAACACCGGTGATGCTAATCATTTCTGTGTAAGCAGTTCATCTCTCCAGTAAATCGTGTATCACAGTAAAAAGTGACCTCTCAAGGTTCTTGTGTATTTCTCATCGTGTTTAGTGCATTACCGTAAACCCTGAATGACACAGTAGGACCCATAGGATGTACCACTAGTGATACCGGAAGAGTTCCCAAGAAGCAGAGAAAAGTCAGGACATCATAAGAAAAAGCTGAATCGCTAGATATGTACCGTAGGTTGAGGTCTGCAGCTATGGCTGCCCGCCGTTTCAGACAGAGGATTCATCTTGTAAACAGACGAAATAAACTTACAGTATTGATAAATGCAGGATAGTACTGTAAATGTATTTTCTCTTTCTTATGATTTTCCTAACTTTTTCTCTATCTTACTTTATTGTAAAAACACAGTATATAATACATGTGACATACAAAATATGTGATAATCAACTGTTGTCAGTAAGGCTTCTGGTGGACAATAGGGTATTAGTAGTTAAGTCTTGGGGGAGTCAAAAGTTATACGTGGGCTGGGTAAACTCACAACTAATGAAGACAGAGTGTACTGTAGGGGGATGGGCATGCCTCTAGCCCTGGCTTGGGCAAGACAAAGGCATTACTTGTTTGTACCCCCATAATATTCTGAAATAAAGAAAAAAAATTAAAGAAATAAAAATTTAAAAATTAAAAAATAAAGTTATACATGGATTTCCAACTGCTCGGGGTGGGGAGGTCAGTGCCACTAACCCTTGCATTGCTCAAGGGTCAACTCTATTAAATTTTGCATATTTTTGAACTTCTTCCTATTCTTCAGTGATTTCTTTCTTTTTTCCACATTATATTTGTGAGTTTCACCCATGTTAAAATTAGCTATTTGTGCTTTGTCTTATTTTTTCTTCTTCAATCCTGCCAGAGATGTATTTACTTTACTGGTTTTCTCAGAGAAACATTTACCTTTGTTAATTAATCTAATCTTCATTTTTTATTTAATTTTTTGTTCCTATCATTATTTACATGTTTCATCTTTCTTTGTATTTGTTCTATTGTTGCTTGTCTAACTTACGTTAATAAATTCTGTGTTCGGTTTGTTCATTCAGTCTTTTTTCCTCTTCTGATATTATCGCATTTAAACCTAGAAACTTCCCTATAATTACTATTTTAGCTACATCCCCAAATTTTTGTTACTTGGTATATTTTATCATTCAGTTTTAACTATTTTCTAATTTCTGTTTTAATTTTTTCTTTGACCCATATATTACTTAGAATTGTCTTTTTAAATTAGCAAACACATAGGGAATTTTTTCTTAGTTTTATTGTCATTAATGTCGTCAGAGAAAAAAAATCTAGTGATACTAATGATACTAATTCTTTGAAATATACTGAGATTTGTTTTATCATTGGTACCTAGTTAGTTTTCATAAACATAATTGTGTTTATGAGAAAACTGCATTCTCAAATTATGGGATGAAAAACTCTCTATATTATAGTATGTTCATTATATTTAAATTGTTTATTTTTTCAGATCTTCTGAACCATTGGTTTTGTATCTTTGATGTTTTTTTGTTGTTGTTCAGAGAAGCAGTGGATTTGTCTATACTTTTATTTCTTTCTCTTTCTGCTTGATCTATTTTGAAGTTATTATATTTACCCAAGTTTAGAATGGTTTTACCTTCCTTTTATCATTTTGAAGTGACCCATTTTGAAGTGAAACTTTTATCATTTTGAAGGGACTCTCTTTATTTCTAATAATATTTTGCCTTAAAATGTGTTTTATCTGATGTTAATATAACTATGCCAACTTAAATTTAAGTTAGTATTTATTCTGTAGTTTTAACATACTTTTACTCTCACATTTTTTGTCTTTATGCTTTAGTGAGTGTTCTTTAAAAAACATATAGATGAATTTTGTTATTTTTTATTTTAACTGAAGTTTTGAGCAATTAACATTTATTGTGATATATTGGGATTTATTTTACCAACTCCATAAATGCAGTATATTCTTCCATTAAGTTTTCTTTGATTCCTTTCTATAATATTTTATAATTTTCAATAGCCTTTCACATATTTTATTAAATATAGTCCATGTTTATATTTTTAATATTACTGTCATTTTCTAATTGCTTTTTACCAGTAAGTGGAAGTATGAACTGTGTTTATATATTAACCTTGCATCCAGCAACCTTATCAAACTCAATTTGTTAATTCTAATAACTTATTAATATATATAGATTCCTTTGGATTTCCTAAGTACATGTGCAACTCTCATATACATTTCTAAGTACATGTAGATACAGAACTATATCATCTATAAATAATAACAGGGTGATTTCCTCTTTTGAAATGTAGATGAATGCACAAGTCCATGTGCCATCAGCAAATTGCTGGAATACATTCTTCGTCTGCATAAGTGGTGGGAATAATACTTTCTCTATAGGGTCAAATAGCCTGATCTCTAGTTCATAAGTCACAAGATCAGTAAGGATGATCATATTTACTTTCCAAATTGCTGGCTTTTCTTCACAAATATTTAATTCAATAACTCATTGAACTTTGTTCTGAATTTCCAAAATCTCTACAGCATTCAGAGTATGTAAAATTCAACCTGAAATGGATTTGCCTAGAAATTCATTGGCATTTTATTTTTATATAAAATATTCCTCTCATATGCAACTATTAATATAAAGCTGCTACTGGCAAGAGTAGCATGGAAATACACATTGGTTCCTGTAAACTAGACAGCAATTGATCATTTATTGTACTCTCCATACTTACATACCAAGTTCATTACCGAGAAAGGAGAGAAAGGAATGGGGTGATGAACATTCTTTGAAACTAAATCTTTATCTTGTTGAATTTGGACCTATATAAGAGCTTTTAAACTCAATTTCACTAGTTTTGTTTTGTTAAAGCTTAAATTTGATAAATTCTCTAATTTAATTCAGATCCTAGAGAAGAACTTTTTAGGCTAGGGAAAAAGCAAAGAAGTGGTGTTAAACCCAGATTAGGAGACGCATGTTCTTTACATACCAATATGTCCTTTAGAATAAGACATCGGGCACCCTGCTTGAAAAATACCTCTCATTCTTTATCAGAATGATTCCACTTATGCCTCAAGTCTTGGTTCAAATGTTGCTTCCTTTGGCCCTTTTTAACTCATGTGTATCAAATTAAATTCACCTTTCCCATGTCATCCTATTATATTCTAGGTTCTTTATCATAAATTTTCATTCCATATGAGTATGTTTACTACTGGTTCTCAGTGTGCTCAAGAACCACTCAGGGAGCTTATGAAAAAGTAGATTCTTACACCTAACCTCAGACATTTCCACTCAGTAAATTTAATTTGAGACCTAGAAACTTGCCTTTTTGACAAGGCTCCCCAAGTCATTCTAATGTAGAAGGCTCTAGGAACGTACCTGGAGATGTTCTCACAACTGTGTTTGTTTACTTCTGCATCCTCAGCATCGAGCAGAGCGATCAATAACCGCTAGCTGCATTGCGAATAGAAGGACCCCACGTATCCACACGCTGGCAGGTGAGCCAGTGGACTAATGCTGCTTTAGGGTTAGGGCTGCCTTCAGATCCAGGAAAAAGGAAAACCTACAATTTCTAAATAGTAGATGGAAGAAGTTAAAAAAGGAGAGATGAAAGTATTTGGGGGAGAGGGAGAGGAAGCCCAGTGTTGCAGCTTGGCAAGGAGTCAAAGTTGATGAGCTGTCAGCAGCCAGTCGTTATCCTGATGAGTCCAAGACTATATACAAACCCCCCCACCCCAGGGTATCCAGTTCAGGATTTCAGCTGGATAAGGGCATTATCTTCCTTTCATCGCAGGGCTGCTTTCTACACGTCAGGAAACACGTCACTCCCTGACAGAGGCTGGCAGTTAGAACTAGGGAGATAATCTGATGCCTTTAAAACTGGCTGATATGTTCATTTGCAATTCCTCACGGCAGCCCTCCCCACCCTCCTTTTTCTGCCTTGTGCCCTGCAGTGAAGTTTGACAGCTAGATGTATATTTTAAGGCAGGGTTGGTGGTGGTGTGCTAAAATGCCAGCTTTTCTGGGATCTGCTACCAACACTTTTCAGGACAATGATGCATAGGGAAATGGCTGTTTTGGGAACTAAAAAAAAAAACAGCCTGAAATAGACCAAATAGATCAGAGGAACTTAAGACCTAAAGTCTGAGGTTAACCTCTGGAGCTATAGATAAGCAAAAGTAGACCTTGTTTGCTGTTTCAGAGGGTAAAAATATTATTTAGAGTCTGCCTATTTAACTTTGTCTTCCAAGCATAAGTTAAAGTTGAGTATGGTGATTTTAAAGGAAGGTGAAAATCTCCACTAAATAGAGCATTCAAGAAATCGGTTACTGAGAAAAATTACCTCAATAAGTAATGGTAAGGATAGATCTGGAAAGAAAACCAATTCCTACGTGGCGGGTAACTTGTGTGAATTCTATCTGTATCTTCAGGGAAAACAAATTTGCTGATGTCTTCTAACCTGCCACTCCGTCTTTTTATACATCTCTGACTTTAGATGTTCCTTTTTACAGATTTGGCATTTAGGCAATCTCTGATGAAGCAACATATCCTTAATGGGTTCTCTTTGGGTAATATCTCTGGCCTCTTCCAATCTTTCATCTCCTTTGAGCAGTAAATCCTTTCACTCTTTCGGAAAGCTCTTGAAACCAGGTTGACATAAACAGTACTATCTGCCAAGAAGCAGGGCAGCCCTGCACAGAAAAACTGGAGAGCCTGGAAAATACTTGGCTGCAAAGTTTTGCGGTGAGAAATGTGGCACCAGACATCAAAGGTGGTACGTGTCCCTCTGGCTTTTAGTTTGCACTCAAGTGCTATGCTGAGAGTGACCAGAGGCCAAAGCTAGAGCAAAGCCACCTTAATCTGTGCACTAACTGGCATCTTCCCCATCTGGCAGGATGATTGCTCTCTTCTGTTTTCAGTTAATGTTTCAAAAAGCATTTTTATTTCTATGGTTCCAGATTCTAATCAGACTCCTGCCAATCTCTAAGAGGCTTATATGTCTCCTATTGCTGGCCTGTTTTCTTGACTTTATCTGAATGACTTGAGTTACGGCCATGCTGACGTTTGCCTCCAATCTGACTTTAATCACAATCAATATAAATTTCAGATGGTATCATTTTCCCTGCCCTCTTTATTTAAATATGACACTCTTAACTATGAAAGGGGAAGACTACTAAAATGAAGACTCTTGGGTCCCTGCACAAACGTATTTCATCAGAATCTTTTGAGGTAAGACCTGGTAATTTGCACTTTGTTCAGCTTTTGTGCAAACAGGGACTTTCACTTCCGGCAATAGCAGAATAACTGGTATCAGACTAGCCCTCCACTATAAATTGCTATAAAAATGGGCAAAACACAGGAAACAACAATTTTCAGATATCGGGAAACATACAGTGCAGGATTGTGATCCCTAAGAGGAAGGAAACCCAAGGAGAGCACCAAATCACACCAGCTTTGTGCCACAATCACCTTCCACATGATATCCCGAGAAAATAGGTCCCAAATAGAACAAACAAATCTTATTGAATTTAGGAGACAGAGATAAGAATTCAGGGCTGCTGACACAGATAAATTTGCAAGGCAGTTTATCAGAGAGGTGGATGCCATACCCCGAAGGAACTCCAAATCTGCAGAGAGGTTCCCTAGAGCATTGGCCAAACAGTAAGCTGCACATGGAGTGGTTTTGCAAGCTCTGGCAGAGAATGACTATCAGGGATGTCTGAGTTAAATCGAGATTCCAGAGATCACACAGGTCTAGGAGATAAAGCTAAAACTATCCAAAGTGGAGAGATATTGCTAAACAACACAGGCATCAGTTGATATCTCTAGAAGGTGCACACCTTAGGAGAAGGATTATTCTAAGGCTAAACTGATGACCAATCTAGACCCACAGAATCAAACTTGAAATTCCTTAAAAGAAGAGAACAAACATTCATAATGCCCAACATATAATTAAAAATGTCTTAAAAAACGAAGTAGTAAAATTTGAGCAATAACCAGAAGTAAAATCAACAAATAGAAGCAGCCCCAGAAATGACAGAGGTGTTCGAATTAGCCAAAGAGCATTTTGAAAGAGCTATTAAGGTTCCACTTTCTTATCCCACCTTAGCAGATAAGAATTATAAACTCGGACAAGCACACAAAGATAGAAGGACCTAAAGACACTCGAGTATGAAAATAGTAGGCAGATCTGGATGGAAGGTTATACTTGGAAGAAGGAAATTTCAGGACTGAGTTACCCAATTTTATCACTCTTAGCCTTTGGGTATGCCATAGTTGACACCAAGCAAAGCAGCTAAAACTCTGATGGAAAAGACACAACCTTTGTGGGCTGAAGGATCAGAATGAAGAGTTTGTTGCAACCATAGCTACTAGAAAGTAGGGATGGGGGTAGCATTCCAGAAAGGAGACAGCCAGAGAGAGGGAACCCCACATTTAATGTATTAATATGAACTCTGCCCACCGCTCTGGCTGATCCTGAACTAGGTACATGTAGGTCAGGCTCCAAACAACTCTGGTTTAAGAACCAAATTTAGGCTTCCAGTAAAGGTGAGAATTTAAAGTTTTGAGCCCAACCAAGTTAATTGCATGATAAAGCAAAATTAAAAACACAGCCTTTAAGAGAATGATAACATATTTCAGAATTTTCAAAACATTATGTTTATAGCATCCAAGATAAAATCCAGAATTATATATTAAGAAACACAAAAATGTGACATATTTTCAAGAGAAAACATAATGAATGGGATAATAATGGAGAACAACCCAGAGGTGACCACATGTTAAAATTAGCAAAAATTAATTTTAAAGGAGCTATTATAATTATGTGCAAGGATATAAAGAAATATATGCTTACAATGAATGAAAACAATGAAATAAACAGACCTTAGCAGAGAAACAGAAATTACAGAAATATTCAAATGAAAATTTTATTTTATTTTATTTTATTTTGAGACAGAGTCTCACTCTGTCACCCAGGCTGGAGCACAGTGGAAAGATTATAGCTCCCTCTAACCTTGAACTCCTGGGTTCAAGCCATCATTCCACTTCAGCCTCCTGGGTAGCTAGGACTACAGGTGCACACCTCCGTGCTAGCTAATTTTTTTATTCTTTTGTAGAAATACAGTCTCACTGTGTTGTCCAGGATGGTATCCAACTCCTTCCCTCAAGCAATCTTCCCTTCTCAGCCTCCCAAACCTCTGGGATTAAAGGCATGAGCTATCATGCCCAGCCTCAAATGAAAATTTTAAAACTGAAAAACACTATCTGAAGTTTAAAAAATTCACTGGACGGGCTTAAAAGCAAAATGGAACTGACTAAGGAGTCACAAAATTAAAGATAGTTCAGAAGAAATTATAAATGTTAAGTAACAGAGCACAAAGAATTGAAAAAAGGTGAACAAAGAACAGTCCCTCAGCAACATGTGGGACAATATATACGTAACCAAAATCCAAGAATCAGAAGACAGATTGACTGGAAGAGAAAAATATAGGAAAAATAATGACTGAAAATTCCCCAATTTGATGGAAGACATAAATTTATAGATTCCAAAATCTCACAAACCCCACGCAGAGTAAGTGCGAAGAAAACCAGGTCTAAGAAGACCAAACTAATAAGATAAAAGAGAAAGAGAAAATCTTGAAAGCAGCTGAGAAAACTGACTTACTACATTGATAGCTAATGATATAAATATTACAAATGATAGCTAATTTCTCATCAAAATTTATGGAAGATAGATAGTAGAACAATATCTTCAAAATGCTGGGGGGAACTATTTAGCCAAAAATTTTCATAACCACTGAAAATATTGAATAAAGGTAAAATAAAGATATTTTTAGATAAACTAAAATTGAGATTATCCATTGCCAATACACCTGCAGTATGAAAAATGCTAGGGAGTTTTTCAGGCTGTGGGGAAATAATGCAGATGAAAATCTGGACCTTTAGAAGAGAAAGAAAAACACCAGATATAGTAAACACCTAGATAAACATAAAAGATTTTTTTGCTTTAAATTTCTTTAAAATATGTGGTACTATTTGAAACAAAAGTTACAACATTTTCTGATAGAATTTATAATATATTTAGATTTAATACATATAACAACTCTAACATAAGGGACATGGGGAGGAGTAAATGGAGTTATTGCAAGGTTTTCATATTTAATATGTAAATACATTAATACAAAGAAATAATCAAAGGTAAGGATGTGTATTAAAATACTTAGAGCAAACAATAAAGATTAATGGAAACAGTGTAGCTAAAAAGGCAATAGACAACATCAAATGGAATTCTAAAAACTATGCAAATAAGTCAAAGGTAGGTAGAAGAGAAGGGGAAAAAAGAACCATAAAAAGGAGAAGACAAAGGCAAAATAAATAATAAAATAGTAAAGCTAAATAGAGCCGTATCAACAATTGCAAGGCAGAGATTGCCAAAATAGACAAAGAATCAAGACCCACTTATATATACTATCTACAAAAGATGCACTGTAAATATGTATATGTAAAAATACTGTTAGGATGAAAGTAAATAGATGAATCTAGGACTTCCATTTTAGCTTTGACATGTACAGACCTTGGAAATCATCATCCCTATCCTTACTACAAGGAAAACTTTGTAAAACTAAGTTCAACAACTTTTCTTGAGCCCATTAAAGAAATGAACTTGCAGGGCAAACCAAAGCCTCAAAGTCTGGAAAGATGCAAATCCGTAGAGACACAGATCTGATTACCTGGAGCAGAAGCTGCTAAAGTCATAAACTTGTAGCAACGCTTAAATAATAATTTTAACAATTTGCTGGAGGCCAAATGTGGACTGACCTGAAAATGCCACACTCCTGAAACTGTACATTTTGTGGGTCCATCTCCAGGAACCTTACCACATTCTCACAATCAAGATCCAAGAAAGATTACCTCCTGGTTCTGGCAGGTGAAGGGGAAAAGTAATTATTGTAAAATATACCCAAAGCATACTCCATAACAAATGTCTACTCTCCAGGCGAAAAGACTTTCCAAGAGCCATATCCCAGTCAGGAGAAAACATTCCTCCCACTCCAACTACTTCTAGACTTCCTGTCTCACCTAACAACAACAACATAGTCAACAGAGGTAGAGCTTCAAGAAAATAGATTAGGACACTATAGCCAAGGAAGGGAATAAGAGGAGAGGATAGAAGTGGGCACAAAAGGTATTTCACTGGATAAACAGTTGCGAAGGTTATAGCCCCAAGACACAGGCCTATTAAAACACTGAGATTTAATGAAAAGATTATAAAACACTCCCCCTCTCCCACATCTTTCCACCACACCAACAGTATAACAGCAGTGGATTACAGGTACAAGATAAGACAGAGACTCTCTCCGAGGAGAAATACTTAAGGATGCTAAAAATCAAGAGTCAAATATAGTACAAGGACACCAGAGGAACTGGAAGCTTCTGGCACAAATACATACAACAAACACTAAATAGAGCCCAACTCCTAGCCATATTACCATAAATGCTCACACTGAAAGCCTATTTACCTTAGTTCTTATTACCCAGTACAACGTGTCCAGCTTTAAACTAAAATTTTACAAGGCATACCAGAATGCAAAAACAAACACAGTGTGAAGAGACAGAGCAATCATCAGAACCAGACTTAGCTATGATGCAAATGTCGGAATTATCAGACAGGGTATTTAACTATAATTAAAATGTTAAGGGGTCTATGGGAAAAAGTAGGCAATATGCAATAACAGATAGGTAATGTGAGCAGAAATAGAAGCTCTAAGTAAGTAAATGGAGGGAAAAAGATAGACCATGAAAATAGTAAGCACAAAAATCCTGCAGTCACTATATTATTATCAGATAAAAATAGACATCAAGACAAAACATATTGCAAGAGATTAAAAATAACATTTCATGATGATTAAAGGGATAATTCAAGCACATGGTGTACACAGCTAATAACAGGCTTCCAAAATACATGAAAAATTTGACAGAGCTGAAGGGAAAAATGAACAATTTCCTAATCACAGTGGAGCAATATTAACACTCCTCTCTTAATAACTTACAGATTAATAGACAAATAATTATAACAAAGTTATCGATAATCTCAACATTATTAATTATCTTAAGCTGATTGATATTTGTAAAAGACTATTCCAACAACTGCAGAATATGTATTATTTTCAATTGCATATAATATATTTTTAAGAAAGGATTGAAATGGTAGAGAATATTTTCTCTGACCACAACGAAATTTAATGAGAAAATAATGAACAATAAAATATCTAGTAAAATACAAAATATTTGGAAATAAACAATACACTCCTAAATAGCACATGAGTTATTGAAGAAATCATAAGAGAAAGTAGAAAATAGTTCACACTAAATAATGGAAAGTACAACTTCTTAAAATTTGTGGAATGTAGCTAAAACAGTGCTTAGTGGGAAATGTATATCTTTAAATATTATATTTAAAAAGAAGAAAAACATAAAATCAATGATCTAAGTTTCTATTCAATAATCTAGAAAAAAGACCAAAAAAAATCAACCAAAAAACTGGAAGAGAATAATGAATTATTTGATAATGAATCAAATAAAATTATGATTTTAGTTTCAGCAAAACAGAAAACAAATAAATGAAAATTGACAAGGATGAAAGTTGGTTATTTAAAATGATCAATAAGGTTGAGCATTTATTGCTATTAGTTTTCCTCTTAGGTGTGCTTTTGCTGTATCCCACAGGTTTTGGTAACTTGTGTCTCCATTATCATTTAGTTCGAACTAAATGTTCGAACATTTAGTTCGAAGAAACCCCCTGAATTTCCTCCTTGACCCAAGAGGTTTTCAATAATAAATTATTTAGTTTCCATGACTTTGTGAAGCAGTGAGAGTTTCTATAGGAATTGAACTCTAATTTTATACCTCTATGGTCAGAGAAGACACACGGTATAATTTCTACTTTTTTGAATTTGTTGAGCTCTGATTTGTGGGCTAGTATGTGGTCAATTTTGGAGAAGGTTCCATGGGCTGCTGAGTAGAATGTAAATTCATCTTTATTTGGGTGGAATGTTGTGTAGAGATCTCTCAGATCTTTTTGTTCAAGAGCTCTGTTTAAGTCCATTAATACTTTGCTTATTTTCTGCTTGGAGGGTCTATCCAGTTCATTCAGTGGAGTGTTGAAGTCCTCTACTACTATGGCAGTATTGTTTAACATGCTATTAAAGTCAGACAAGGTTTGCTTTATGTAGTTAGGTGCTCCTACGTTGGATGCATAAATATTAAGAATAGTTAGATCTTGTTGGATCTTCCCTTTCACCATTATGAAGTGACTTTCTTTATCCTTTTCTACTTTTGTTGTTGTAAAGCTTATGTTATCTGCAAATCTGAAAGCTACTCCTGCTTTCTTTTGACTTCCATTTGCCTGGATGATAGTTTTCCATCCCTCGACCTTCAGGCGGAAAGCATCCTTGTGGGTTAGATGTGTTTCCTGTATACAACAGATACTGGGCTTGTGGATTTTTATCTACTCTGCCAGGCTATTTCTCTTCAGAGGACAGTTTAAGCCATTCGCATTTATCGAGAGGATTGAAATATGAGGAACATTTCCATTCATAATGCTCTACCATCATTGTTTGAAAGCTGCTTCTGGAGCCATTAACTCCCAGCTCTGCTAGCTTGCCTTGCATTTAAGACAAACATTCTCCTGCAGCAAGAAAAAAGCACATAGGTGGAGAGGTGTTTGTTTAAAGTGGCTTTCAGCATGTAGAGGATGAATGCCGAGAGGATGGGAGTGAGGCACTGACAGCATCTTCCACACTAAGTATATGAATCTGGAGTGTAGGGAAAGGTTTACATTAGAGAAATAGATTTGGAAATCTTTAGCATAGGGTTGGCCAAAGTTTTATGGACTTCCAAAACCACACATTTACTGGGCTGGACAAATAATATCTCCAAAAATTAAATAAGAAAAGAAAAAGAAGATATGGGCCAGTTACACAAGTGACCTGGAGGCAAAGGCAATGTCTCTTAGAGGATGGAAAACCATCTTCAGGGAACAAGATATAAAGAGGATATTAAGTCTACTTTGAAGGTAGGCAACATGCAAAAAGAGACAGAAAATGAAAATTGCTAACAACTAGAGGAAAAGGGGAGATTTCCCTAGTAAGCTTACCAGTGTCCAGGCAGACGCTGGGAGAGTTATTGCATCCTGCTGACGGAGAGTTTATGCTGCTTGGGAGAATCCACCAGATTCACCTATTAGTAGAGCTCCGAGAAAGATAAGGAGTAGAGCTGACATCATCAGAAGTTCCAGTAGGAAACCTCACAGCAGAGGAACTCTATCAAAAGGGGTTAAATATGAGAACAAAGATAAGTTAGTGATCTGATCAGTTCCAGAACGCAAGAATCTATCCTCTAGGGACTGCAGTTGAGAGGAGAGAGAATACTTCCTATGGATCACCCAGCAGTTGGGGAACTTACAGACCCCATGAGATATTGTGGGTTCTGCCTACTGCATAGCTCATGATATTTGTTGACTTTTGTTTTCCTTCAACTTGGTCTCTTTCTACAACACCATCCATCGTGCCCTCGTAGAGTACAACAGAAAGGTACACTTTTCCGATGTCTAAGCAGGAGTTTAAGCCAAAATATAAGAGCCCAAAATACATTTGATCCAGCCTTAAATATAATGTAGGTCCCAGATTACATAGGATCGCATAGCTCTCTTTGATGAAAATGTTCCCATTAGCATTTTGACCTACCTATAACTGGATATGGAAAATGAATGGAAAATATGTTTAATCTCGGCTTTAACTATGGAGTTCTCCAGGAAATCCCTGACACCACTTCACGTATCCAAGTATTTCACACCAGGTTCTGACATTTTTTCCAACAAAAGGAAGTTCCTGATAATTTCAGACACTATATGATTTCCAGTTATGTGCAAATAGGTCATATCAAAAAGCCAGCCACTACCGGGACAGTGACAGTTACACAGTTGCGAAGAAAAATTATCTTTATCCCATTTAAGTCTTAAAAGTCTTAAGCTTCAAAGAAATGACAGTAAGTTAGAACCTCTTGTATTATCCTGGATTAAGCTTCAGCCCATTATTCGAAGTGAGGTGACACAAGACCCGAAGAATGGGTTCCACCTGTACTCACCATCAAATTGGTATTGACTGATAAACACTA
>CAUYMX010015064.1:0-31524 GCA_963573855.1 Lepilemur septentrionalis
CAAAGACCCACCTCCTAATGCCACCCCACTGCGGTTGGGGCTTCAACACAGGAACCTCAGGGGACACAAACATTCAGTCCGTAACACCCAGCATCAGAGAAGACAGGAGGAAGAGACACAGGAATGACTGTCCATGGACACAGCCAGGGCTCTTTCCCCTGTTCCGGCGGCGAGGAACCTGAGAATGGGTGGGAGCTGGTTCTCGATGGTTCCTTCCGGACCTGAGTTTCTGCAACCACAGCTGGAAATGGGGTGAGGCGCCGAGGTGCCCAAGGTGCAGACTGTAACACAGTGCTCGCTCTTGGGGTCCCCCCGGCCTGGTGGCAACTTCCTTAAAATCCATACGAGCACCTTGCTTGCTGTCAGCTTGCCCCGTCCAAGCTGCAACCAGGGAAGCACACGGAGGTCTTTCCCTCGGCAGCGGGTTCAGGTACCGCACAGGTACGGTCTGCTCCAGGCCATCGAGGGAACCCTTCAGGCCCGTTAACCCACAGGCCTCGGGCGTCACTGCGGCATTCCCCTGGGCAGACTGCGCCCCAGTCTAGTGCGTGTGTGTGTGTGTGTGTGTGTGTGATGCATGAGTTCCCCAAAGGCAAGAGGGAAAATGATTAAAGCAAGAGCGAGGCGGAGGCCTTTCCTTTGATCAGGAGACTCCCGCATCACTGCAAGAGAGGAAGAAAATGAAAACTCATCGAATTTCCACCCTGGGTCAGCCCGGCTGCCACTCCTGCATGTCATCTTGTTTGATCCCGAAGGCAGTCGGGCCACGGAGGTGTCACTCCCAATTTACACATAAGAAAATGGACAAAGGATGTGCCCAAGGTCACAGAGGACCACAGCCTCAGGCCTGACACCAAGGCCTGACAACCTCACAGTGCCCAGGCCGGCTTCTCATGCCCTCTCTCGCCGTTTCTGCCCCGACACGTGCTGGCTGAGGGCCACGATTATGTGGCGGGAGTGACTCTAGGAGCCTGGGAGGTCGCCTGCATTCCAGCCGGAGCAAGAGAGTAAAAAGTCAACAAAGAAACAAGTAGACAGACAGTAAGAGCTTTCAAGAAAATGGAACCATGAGAGAGACAAGAGAGGGAGCCTGGGTTAAACTGGCCAGAACTGGGCCGGGGGAGCCAGCGCGGAGGTGTGGGCCAGGCAGAGGGCCCAGGAGCAGGGGAGAGTGAGGAGAGCACAGGCAGAGGGGAGGGCGGGGAGCCAACCAGGCCCAGCAGAAGAAGCTTGGGTTTTGCTATTAATCAGTACAAATGGAAGCCACCGATAAGATGTAAATGGAGAAGCAGCAAGATCTGATCTGCCAATTAAGAAGCTCCCTCTGCCTTTGGTGTGCCGACCAGCCCTGACGCCAGAGGCCGCGTGGCAGCCAGCTGCCTGTCGGCCACGTTCCATGCACGCGGAGGTGGTGGCCGGATGGACCGTGGGAGCCGCGAGGCCAGAGGCATCCATGGCGCAGACTGCCTTCCGGACGGAGCCCTCCCGGCTTGTGGCTGAGCGCACAGCACCCGTCTGACGAAGGAAGGAAATCCGAAGAGAAAGTCAAGATTGTCCCTTTGGGCAGAGCCTCTGTCCTGCAGCCCCACCCGGATGGACAACAAAAGGGAAATTGGGACTTTTCTAAGTACAAAAGGAAGCCTTTCCGGTAAAAAGGGAGGGAACCGCAGCCGCTGGCAGGTTGGAAAAGCAGAATCGTGAACTTGGGGTTGCTCCTCCTGGCTCTTTTTCGTGGGGCCTCAGCCATTGCCTTTGCCCACAATTCCCCACCCCTCCATACTCCAGGCAGAGCGATCCTGCCTTCCCAGGGGAAGTTGCCAGAAGGGAGGGAGGCCGCTGAGCGTGGCTGGTCCTTCAACCACGCTGAGGGCCCCAGGAATCATTATTGCACTGACAGTAAAATTAGCCAACACAAATGCGTGGCTAATTACACGCCACCTTCCTCTGTTCACGGGGAGGGCGCCGAGCACCTTCTCCACTCAGAGCTCCACTCCGGCTGCGCGCTGCTCTCCCAAGTACAATGAGGAACGTCTCGGCCTCACCGCGACTTCAGCAGGGCAGCCGGAGCGGGCGGAGGGGACTTATTTTCCATCTTTTTTAAGAAGTAAGAAAATGCAAACCGTAAGTGGGCTTAAATGCTTTTTGCCCAAGCGTGATATTATCCTACAATAGAGGGGTTATTAAGCCACATAATAAATGCCTCTCGGTTCCAACTCCCTTTGGGTGATATAATTGTGCTGCATTTCTGGGGCCCCCTGACTTGCAGACCCGAGGACGGGGAGCTGGGCTATGGGGAGCCCCAAGAGGGAACCCCCTGGTGTCCTGAGATGGGGGGGCTTGACTCCCTTCTTCTCGGAGCTGCGGCCCAGGAGGATTTCCTCTAGAAGGCACAGGTGTATTTTTGTTTATTTATGACATTTTACATCTTTTGCAACTGGGAAGGGGGATGTGGTTCGATGTCTCTTATCGCCTCTGCTCCATTTCTAGGCGGATATTGTGTTCATCTGTTTTTGAAGCTGGACAGGATCTCAGTTTTGGTCCCTGCACGAACGTCCAAATAGCGACTGTCCTTTGACCCTGTTCTTTGATGCTCTCTGGTCCCCGGGCTCCCACCTTGGACCCTACAGTCGGTAGAGTGAACACCCAACACAGCCGCCAGACTGACGCATCCTGCTCCTCCTCTGCGCAGCCCCTCTGGGGGCAGCCTGCTCCTGCAGAGTCCCAGCCACAGTCCTGAAAAAGGCCCCCACTTCCCCCCGACCTTCCCCGCCTCTCCCCTAGCACACGTGGCCCCGGCACACAGACGGCCTCAGCTGTATGTGGCCTGCTCTGCCTCAGGGCCTTTGCACGAGCTGTTCCCTCTGCCTGCAATGCCCTTTTCCCGGAGATGCACATGGCTCTCCCCTTCCGGTCTGTGTTCAAATGTCACTGTTGTCAGCGAGGCCTCTCCTGACCACCCTGTTCAAAAGAGCAGGGCACCCCGCAAGCTCTTCCTCCCTTGTCTGCTGGACTTGTGTCCACAGCCATTTTTACCATCAATACTCTGATACTCTGCCTTACTTAGAAACTTGCTTGGGGTCTGTCTGTCCTCGCTGGGATGGTCACGCCAGGAGGGCAGGGATTTTCACAGGGCCTGGCACAAGTGGGCCCTTACTAAACGATTACTGAATGAATGAAGTCAACACAGCATGAACTTTGGGCTCAGTCCTGCATTCAAATCCCAGCTCACAGCCGTGTGCCACTAACTAATTACTTCACCACCCTGAGCCTTCATTTGCACGTCTCTAAAATGGGTGATGTACTCCCCACCTCGGAGGGCGGTGGTGAGGACCGTCTGTGAACTGCCCAGCAAGGCAGGTGGCACGGAATGCAAGTGCAGTACATCTAGCCTTCGACCATCTCCTGCTGCAGCCGCCCCCCAAAGTCTCCGTGGCTACAGAACTGCTGCCGTGAGAGCAGAATGTCCCCAGAGGGGACCTCAGTGGAGCATCACCAGCCGCCTGGTGACTGGAAGCTGCACCCAGCCCCTCAGGCCTAGGTCACCAACCCAGGTCAACACTCCGGGCTTTGTGCCCCCCAGGGGCAGTCCAGCTCTGAGAACCTTCTCCTGAGGGTCCCAGCTTGCGATTACTCCCCAACCTGCCACCCCAGGGCAGGGGCTAGCTGCAGCCTCTCATGTATCCGGGGGAACACCTTGCTTGGACAATGGTCATGGGAGAAATGAATGGTTGAGTCTATAAACCCAACACCCCCACGCACCTCTGAAACTTATAGGACACCTGTGTCCTCAGTTCTGTGAGACAGGAGCAGATCAGACCCGTCAGGGGCTGGCCTGCTGGCCCAGAACCTTCCTCAGGGCTGGAGCACAGACCTAGAGGCTCAGAACCACTGATGAGTGACGTTCCGCAGTGGCAGAACCCCAGACTCCCCACATTCAGGGCCTGAGAACAGCCTTGACATACACCACGCCACAGGTGGAGCCCAGTTCTCCTGCAGCGTGTTGGGGATACAGACCATGTCGTTTTGATCAGTGGAAATAGCACCTCAATCTTCACGGGGCATCTGGGCAACATACTGGTCTCAAAAATAAAAAAGATACCCTAGAAATTGCCCCCAGAAGCCTTCCAACAACCAGCACCTGCCTGCCCCAGCCTCTCCCAGCAGAGTCACATGGCTGCACCCACCAGCTCTTGCCGCCCACCTGGAGGCGTCCCGGCCAGGGCAGGGACCTACTGTCCCCTTCATGTCTCCAGCGGCTGCAGCCTGGGCTCGGTTTTGCTGCCAGCCCTGCTCGCTGATGCACGGGGATGCGTCCTGGGCTTGTATCTGCAGCATTCTAGAGAATGCCCTTCGCCCTTGACATGGCCCGGGTCTGTGCGAACTGCATTCTGACTCAGTTTCCCCAACCAGCACTGCAGGACCCTGTAAAACCTACAGCCCACAACAGCTGGCACATATTTTTTCCAACCTTCTTTCAGAGGGGCCCAAACCCTACTCTTTGTATCACTTTCCCTTCCCTCTTTCTTAACGGGACTGGCCAAGGACCCACAGGACCAGATGCCCCTATGAGCCTGCTTGCTGGGCTCTCAGCTGTCCTCCCAGAAAACCACACTGCTGGGGCCCTGGGACCCGCACATCAGCAAGCTCTGGCCTTGAAGATGGTGGGTCCCTGGGTCCTGCAGACACAACGTCCATCCTAAGAAAGCCCACGGTGGCTCTGCTGAGTATGACAAGCGCATGAACACACTCCCTTGATTTGCTCACTGCAGAGATGATGCAGCCACGGCGGGAGGCGAAACTTCCCCAGAGCAGCACCGTGGGCCTGGGGGGCTCTGGGGTCCCACGGACTTTCCTGGACAAGGCGCGGCCCGGAGGCAGCCGTCCGGCTGGCTTCTGTTGACCGCTGCACGTGGCACAGCGAGAGGCACGCGGAACCACTTGCTGCACGAATGCAGGGAGGAGGGATCCAAGAACATTCCCGGTCATTTCACACGATAGGCTCCGGCACGCGGGGCCCCCGTGGGAGCGGTTCCAGATCACTCTCTTTCCGGAAGGAAAACCAAGACAGCAAACAGCTCACTCGAGACTTGAGAGCGCGCGAGCTCCCTGCCGGCGCCCTCTCCCCCTCTCTGGCAGCTGCAGCGTGTTACCGGGGCAACCGACGGCTGTCTGACGGGCTTCGGCGATTTAACTCTCACTCCGCACAAAACACGGCAGTGAGAGGGATCCGACAGATGTTCTTGCTTCCGACAGTTCACGCGATGGGGAGGAGCTCGCGGTGCATCTGGTCCGGGCTGAGTGCGCACCGTACCTGTCTCGCGCCCCGCAGGTGTGGGCCACCTGGTCCCCTGGGAGCCAAAGGATGGTCGTCAGCATCCCAAACACTAAGGTTCCGTGGGGATACCAAGCTCACCTAGAAATCTGTTAGGAACGCGAGTTCTCAGGCCCTGTCCGCAGACCTTCAGGATAGGATGGGGACCGGGAATCGGAGTTTACCAAGCCCTCCAGGGCATGCGGATGCACGCTGCTATTTGAGGAGCACAGTTTAAAATGTGGCTGCCTGCCAGAGTCACCTGATGCCACTCTGGTCCCCGGGGACAGCCTTCGGACCTCAGCATTCTGCAGGCCCCCAGGGGAGCGCAGGGTGCAGCCGTGCTTGGAACCACTGGCCCAGAGCCTCACGTCTACTCAGTCTGCACCGCAGCAAGGTCCCTGAGGGACAGGGATGCAGGGTCTCCACTGATCTGGAGACCCCTCCTGCCCATACTTCCTGGTGGTACAACCTATGAGCAAAGCATGCATCTTCTCTGAGGCTCAGTTTACCCACCTGTGAAATAGGCTCACCGTGTAAACTAGGCAATGACGCATGCTCCCGCAAGGGGTTCCCCTAAGTTTTGGGGCCCACGGCTGCCAGACCCCAACCTGAGAAGGAAGGAGGGCGTGATATTAGCTGAGCCTCAGTGTGCACCAGGCAGGCTTTTCCATATGCTCTTTCATTCACTCTTCCCAACTGTCCTCCAAACCCTATTTTATCCCCATTTTATAGATGAGAAAACCGAGGCCTGGGGAAGGCGTAAGGCTGCTCCTATCTCTTGAGTGTCCACTTCTTGTTAGCGCCCTGCCTATGTGCTTTCCAAACATTATCTAATTTTTCTGGATATTATTATCCTTCTTTTTTTTTTTTTACAAGTGGGAAATTGAGGTTCTGAGAGGCTAAGGCATTTGCTTGAGATCACACAGCAAATGAATGATAAACCCAGATTCAAACACCTGTTTTTCCAACTGCCCAGTTATCTTCTCATCACCTCCCAGTTGCTCTGGGCGGAGGTGAGAGGGAGGGAGGGAGGAGTGAGCACTCCGGAAAGTCCCGGCAGCTCGCTCCTGCGCTCAGCGGACGCTAGTGGACTCCGACAGGTTGCTGGGAAGAGAACACTATGTCGCACGTTTCCAGCACTAATGAATAAGCCGGGAATGAGAGCAAAACACCTCCCCTTAGGAGGGGGAGGGAGCACGGCCTGAGTGGGAGGGCTCTGGCTGACGGGAGGACAGAGAGGCGGGGGCCTCGGCCGCTGTCACACGATGGGACCAATGCTGGCTGATTCCTCCTGAGTTTCCTTTCAAACCAGAGAGTGGGAAACACGGTTGTGACCACCAGTTCAGAGGCAGGCAGGTGCTCCCTCGCAGGGCTCGGGTCCTCTGTCCCAGTCCCAGCCCCGGACCACAGGCCCCGCCAGACTCCAGTCCCTGGGTTGCTCAGCCATTGCTAGGCCGTCTCTTTCTGCAGGAACAATGATTTTTTATTACATCCACACCCGGCATTGGTGGAGGAGAGCGTGACAGTGAGGGGCTGGGTGGACACGCAGGTCACCGGGAAAACTCAGCTCAGGCCGGGCGTGGTGGCTCACGCCTGTAATTCTAGCACTCTAGGAGGCTGAGGCAGGAGGATCGCTCAAGGTCAGGAGTTGGAGGTTGCTGTGAGCTATGACGACGCCACTGCACTCCTAGCCCGGGTGACAGAGCGAGATTCTATCTCCAAAAAAAAAAAAAACTCTCAGCTCTGTCCTCATTCATGCCTCTCCCTCTTGCCAAGAAATGCTGCCCCAGTAAGATTCTGTTTCTTCTCCAGCAGCTGCTTCCGTAGGAAGAGGAGCCACCCCGGCAGGTGTCGGAGGAAAGGGCAGGGGACGCGAGGTCGGAACACCTGGGTTCCCTGGGGGGGCACGGGGAGGCAGTGCTCTGTGTGCACAGACAGCCTCAGCGGGGAGGATGGAAAGTTCTGGGGAGGGACGGTGGTGGTGGCTGCACAATGACGCAGATGTACTTAGTGTCACTGACTGTACTCTTACGAATGGTTAAAATGGAACATTTTATGTGATGTATATTTTACCAAAATTCTAAAAAAAGACCATCTGGGTTCAAATCCCAGCTCTGCCCCTTGCTGGCACGTGACCTTGGGAGCTGCTCAGCCTCCCCTCGGGCTCCGATTCCTTGCAGCTGTGCAGCTCCCACGACTGCAGGACCAGGGACAGCCGGGAACTGGCGCCCTCCTGCCGGCAAACAGCCCCTAGGCTGCCCGGGTAGAGGACGCTGGGGGAGGGGGGATGATGCCACCCAGGCTGCTCCCATGCCCCAGCCCTGAGGAGGCCGTGAGCTGCTTCCCCCCAGCAAAGAATACAGTGGCTTTGGGGCCGACCGCTGCCCACGAAGCAAAGCGACTCTGGCAAAATCCCCGGCTCCAGCAAGGCAGGAGCACATGAAGTCTCCATGCAAAGCAAACAACAGTGGAGAGACGCCTTTCAAACCTTTGTCCTCTGAGTGGGCCGAGCCGTGCAAGCTCCACCACGGGAGTGTCCCCGCGCCCTCGCCCACGGCCTGCGCTGGGCACGCGGCTGAAAGGAGAGAAATTACATCCCTCTGCCCACGCGGCAGCACCACGCGCGATCTCGCGGATCCGCGTGACTCCGCCAGGGGCTGGGGGGACAGGGAGGGAGCCACTCTGGAGCGGTTTCCAACGAAAGGGGAGCAAAGTCCCCCTACAGCAACACTGGCCGGAGCCGGGAGCCAGGACTGAGACCTCAGCCCGGCCTGCCCCAGCCCGGCAGGCAGAAAGTCCCTGACAGTCCCTGCTCAGGCCCCGGCCCCACCCAGTGGAGTCTGCAGGGGGACTCGCGCTCCAGTCCTGCTCCACCATCCGGACATACCCCGCCGCCGGTCTCCAAGACTGTCTCACTGGGAGCATGGAGGGCTCAAAAGTAGCCCCCAGTGTCGTGGGAAGACATGAGGTCACGAGTGGAAAAGTGCATCTGTCCAATGAGTGACTGATAGTAAACAAGCCTCAGTTTACCTGCAGGCGGCGCACCTGGACCCAGACTGGCTACGTGGATGCAGGAGGTGGTCTGGTCGCTGCTGCCACGGGAGTGGGTCACCCCTCCCGTGCCTGCCTCATCACTCTACCGCACTACTGAGGCTCCCAGGGTCTAAGAAGGCCCCCAAAATGGTCAAGTGACACGCCCAAGACCCCAAAGCTAATAAGGTTTTCTGACTTTGCATCCCCAGGAGGACTTGTCCCATGGACGCTCCCTTTAGGAGCAGCCTCACGGCCTCCCCTAGTCGGGGGTACCATGGAGGTTGTCCGGGCCAGCGCCCTTGCTTTGCTAAGATGGAACCCAGGCAGTGTGACCTGCCTGAAACCATGACAGTGTTCAATAGCAAAGAAAAGTCTAGAACCCATCCATGCCTCCTGCCCCACTGGTCTCCCCCCACCTAGGACCACCCAGCCCTCAGTGGCCAGCCAAAGGAGAAACAAGAAATTCTAATAACCCAAGCACTCTGTCCGCGGATCGCAGAAGGTCTCGAGTCCCCATCACTAGAGGACATCAGGATGAGAGTAAATTGCAACCCTAGAAGATGCAACTCAAAATACGTAACAGTGGATACTGCACAGGCCCCAGCCAATCAGCAGGAACAGTCTCCAGTACCCAGGATGCTGGGCCTGGGCACCCCAACTGAATATGGCTTTTGTCACCATTCCCAGAGAGGGACGAGTGCCAATGTCCCTCCACCTCCAAGGGGCTATCACGGAGGCTGGTTCTGGGATAGAGCCGAGGGCTGGGTCATGGAAAGGGGAGGGGCTTTGGGGTCAGACAGGAACTTGGGAGAGTTCCTTGGCCACTGTGATTGGAGATGATAACGTTTCTCTCTCAGGTTTGTGCGAGGATCACATGGGCTAATTTTTGCAAAGTCAGTGTGCACAGTGGACCCTTGATAAATGGCCACTGTCACCTTGGCAACTGGTGGCGGTACAGGGGAAGACTCTAGAATATAGCTTTTTGGAGCAGGAACTGTCACCTATGTGTGTCTCTCTAGCTTGCAGATTCGTGCTATTTTGATCCACATCATAAACCTAACAGGTCTACCTCGATTCGCCCCTTCTCATTCTGTTAGAGGGGATGATGGAAATGGAAAGGGACCAGCCTCTCGTTCCTGTGCACCCCTGAGGTCCCAGTCACACCCAGTGACAGGCAAGCCCACCGCCACCACCGAAGCCCCAACTTGCCACGACTCAGAACAGACTCACAGGAGAGAATAGATTTATTGCCTGATATGCATATTTAATGACTTTCACAGATAGTTCATAAATATACCATGCAATTTATTGGTATTTAATGTTATGCGTTAATGAATAATTTTTAAGCCATCAGACACTGACCAATTTGAAAAACTTAATATAACATTCAATAACTCTTGTCAAGACTTAATAAATTTCCGAGGATTTATATGTCCTGTGAAATGCACTCCATCTCAAACAAATTAAATAATGCATGGCACGCACTGGGGGAGGAGGAAGGCAATTTGTAAAAGCCTGATTTGATGGCAAATAGGTGTATTTTATCACGTGGGCTTTGTACTGGGGTCTCTGCATTCTCTTCCAGAGAAAGAGACAGGTGCCCCAGGACACTCGGCTCGGGGTGGTTACATGGAATGGGCACTGGTCTCTGACCTAGCACAGAAGGCAATGTCGCTCCTCCCTCGCTCCCTCCAACTCCGCCCCGTCTGGCCGTCTGGTCGGCTTCTCTTCCCTGCTGGGCTCTGTGCTTTGATGAAGGTGTCACCCTCAGCATCTGCCACTGCCTCTGTCCTGCAGCCACCCTCTCCGACCCCAGAGGCACCGAGGCAAAGTCTCCTTTGGGGACCCAGCCCCGTCTTTAGCGCCACCTCCCACCACAGTCTCCCCTGAGCGCCCAGCTGGGAAAGAGCTCCCGGTCCCCGTGCGGCTCCGGGGGTCTCAGGGCACATCCTACCCCTGCTGAAAATCCCCCTGAGGTCAGGCTGAGGAGAGCTCTGGGTTCCAGGTGGAGATGTCTGTACCGGGTCCCGTGGGTGACAGGAGGTATCAATGCTATGTGTCATCTATCACTGATCTAGCACCTATCGATCTGTTTACCTAAGTTGTGCAGATTATGACTGACGGATCGTGATCTCTGTCATCTGTCCATCCAACTTTGTTGCCTGCATCATGATGGATGAGTTGAACTGTGACATCTCTCCCTCATCTGTCACCTGTCTCTCTACCTATATACATCACATAGATTATGACCAATGGGCCGGAGGCTGCAGGGACCACAGACAGGGACACTATGAGGTGGCAGCAGAACTCCATAAACTGCTGCAGAAAAAAAAGAAGAGCCCAGCGTTGCTCTTTCCTAAGATCGTACAGACAAAAGGCCAGGTAAACGCAGATACTTTTCCGATTTTAAATTCCTATCCCATTCTCCCCCAGACTCTGTTGTCTTCCCCCACAACCTGCTGTCAGCCTGGCCCCGACGACAAGACGGCAGAGTGAGGAGCGAAGAAGCAGCTGACACAACACCTGGGAGACAGCCGACCACGGCTCTTCCCCGCAGGGCTTGCTTGCGGTCACGTGTGGCGGCGCGTACACGGGAGACAAGGGATTGTCTGAGACTGCACCTGCTAACAGCTCCCAGGGCAGGGCTCATTCCATCAGTACTCCCTACAGTTGGGGACCCGCTGCAGGATTCCAGGGGAGGCCCGTGGTGGCCCCAACCACGACACAAAGAACCAGAAGAAAGGGGGCATTTCCAGGACAGCGTTCACAAGGCTTGGTGGTGATCAGATGTGCGGGTGAGGAGGACGAGGCTTTGGAAAGAGATGAAGGCTTTCCAGAAAGTCGCCAGATCTCGCCGGACCCCACCAACACAGGGATCCGGGAGAAGTCGTTTGAGAGCCAAAGATATTCTACCAGCTTCTAATCTCTGATGTCCTTGAATCTAAAAATTAATACATTTATTGGCCCAGAAATCTAGAATAAACCTCCCAAGGTAGTGTCAACTGCACTTTTCAGGTGATAACATAGAACAGAACTTCTGCTAAAGATGCCCAAGCAGTGACATTGCCCAGCTTCCCCTGTCACCTGGCCTAGGGGCTGACCACCCTCATCTCCAGCAATTTCTTCCTTGTAACGAAGTCTGATCCTTTGATTGTTGCTTCTGTCTCCAGTGAAAGTGCCACCCCTTTGTGGTTAATATTATAATTGGACCCATGCTATGTAGAGATGTCACATCTTAATCGATGGCTAATGGAAAAACGGGCAAAACCACGAATGTACTTTTATCCCAGAGGCTAATTGTTTAGAAAAAGCGCATGGCATAGATTAAGGCTATTCCGAATTCCCAAGGCTGGTTGCCTGTAGAAAACAAGGCTCCTGTCATTCAAACCAACTTTCATGCACTGAGAGCTGTGGTCGCTGCAGAAGCATTCGTTGCTACCGTAAGTTGAAGCTGCTATGGGGGCAGCGGGGCTTTGACGGTGGAAAATGCATCAGTGAAGTCTGCACAAGTGAATGCCACGCTTGCCCCATGTCCTTCAGATCAGCTCCGTGTCACAGGCAAATGGCAGGTGGCAAAATCAGCACGTGGCAGCAAAGTATCACAGAACGAAGTAGAAGATGCAGTGAGAATGGCGCTTTCTCTTCCACTTCTCCCAGTTGAGAAGCATTTCCAAGAAAGCAAAGGAAATGTTTAGTTTCACGAGAAAGAAAGAAGTCGGAGGAGATTTCCTACGTGTCCTGCTTTTCCTGAGATGTCATGGCATAACGCATTCAAAAGTGACAGGCACGTCAGCTCTTTGGGTTTCGGGCCCCACCTCTGCAAACAAGAAAAGTGCAATGCTCTTTAACTGCAACCCCCTTTGCAACACGTGGCTTCTCTCTGATCCACGCATGGGCCTTTGATACACGTTTAACCCACCAGGCTGAGAAGGAGTTTCAGTGGCTCTGTCATGACTTGGGGAAAATGTTCTATCCATTGTCAAGCCAGTGTTGGCGAAAAGGCAGTTGGTGAACAGTCCAGGAGAGACCAGCCCACAGTCAGCTCGTTTTACGAGGAAGTGATTTGGGGGCAAGTCTAGAAAAGAATCTGAAACTGATTTGTGGCTGGAATCAGAGCCCGGGCATTTCTCAAAGATCCCGCATGCTGTGATCTCAGCCTGCTGAGGATGCAGATGATGAAGTAGCCAAGGGACACAAAGCCTGGTGCAAGGACCAGGAGGTGTTCAGCAGGTACAGGCGGCTCCAGGTAGGCATGGCTGGGGTCTCTGGAAGGCCGAGCCAAGCATTTCTGCTCCTTCCCAGGCTGGGGACAAGCCTTGAACTTCTCCACGCCTGCCCTCTTGCGTGTTAAATGGGAGTTCGTGCCAGTTCTCTTACAGGGTTGCAGCATTAGGTGAAGGGATACATGAAAACGTCTTGCAGTTTGTGAATGGTGTTGTGCAAAGGGAAGCTCTGAAATGGATCTAGCGAGAAAAATAACGCCATAAAATAAACCTAAGGAGAGTCAGAGGGCAGGATTAAAATTATTAAACACGAACGACTTTAAAAATTAATCAATTTTTATCCACCCGACAACTAAAAATATATGTAAAAAATTAGCCGGGCATGGTGGCGCATGCCTGTAGTCCTAGCTACTCGGAAGGCTGAGGCAGAAGGATCGCTTGAGCCCAGGAGTCTGAGGTTGCTGTGAGCTAGGCTGATGCCACGGCACTCTACAGCCCGGGCAATACAGTGAGACTCTGTCTCCAAAAAAAAAAAAAAAACTGGAATCTCTCAGAAGTCACCTAAATTTTCACCCAGCTTAGTAGGGAGCACAGAAAAACACTGCATTTATTCAATGTACATTTATTACATGCTTACTATGGGCCAGGCAAAGGAAATGGCTGAATAAGAAAAGGATGTGTGCTCAAGAACTCACAATGCAGCAGGGATGCAATGTGATAAAAGCTGTAATGTAGGCATACATGAAGGGCACACAGAGGGGGGTGAATAATTCTCATCTTAACTTCTATCAGGGAGTGAAGAATGATATTCACTTAAAGTAACTGAAAAGCATCTGTTCCAAAGTAAAACTGATTCTCAGAGTTTGGGAAAAAAATCTAAAACCTATTGGAGATAATTATTTTGTTTTTAAACTTGTATCTCTTCGTGGCTTCAAGGAAGAGAGGTAAGCACACACACACACAACACACAAATCTTAAGGCCTTACAAACAGTACAAACCAGAAGGCATTTTCTTCGGTATAAAGCAATCACCGATTCCTTGACCCCCCGGCGGGGCCCCTTCATCAGCAGAGCGGCATTGCTCTGGTAGGCATACACCAGGTAGGAAAGTGCCTCTTGGTACCTTAGAAAAGGAGACATAAACGACAGCTGAGTGCTCTTTACCCAAAACCTAGGGCGTAGACCTCACTTTTCCCCAATATAAGGATCTACCTGGCTGCAATCTTAAAGATAAGAGTTGGCAAGGGGAAAACCTGAGGATCAGAGACCAATGCCAGTCTCAGCTCTTCAATGAAATGGCCAAGCCACTGAAGGCAAATCAGGAAACTTCCCTGGGCCTAAGTTTTTCCCATCTCTACACAAAAAGTAAACTAGATGCTCACTAGGGTCCAAGCCAACTCGAAAATTCGCTTTCTGAGTTCATCTTCATTTATCACGGAGAAAGTCTGGCCCAGCATCTCTCTCTACTGATAAATCTCATTATGTGAAGGATGAAAACCGTGTGATACTGAGGGCAAAACTGAAGCACAGGAAAGAGAAGAGGCACACTAGCCTGTGTGACACGGAGGTTATGCACAGCTGTGACTCTTAGTATTCCTAGGCGGGCATCAATAAATGAGTGTCCTCACCCACAATCAAGGTGAAATAAAAGGCCAACATACTTTCCTTTCTGATAGAGCTCCAGGCCCGTTAGAAGATACACAGACACCTTTCGGAACAAACTATAATCTTCATGCCACTTCTGAAAAGGAATGACTATCATTAATGATTATGCTCATAATAAACTACTGCTGCACTTTCTACCCAAGTTTTACATTCAATACAAATATTTATTGAGCACATCTGGCCAGCTACAAAAACAAACATAAAAGCTTTCAGGAAAAAACCCATTCGACATTTAAAATAAAAGTCTACCACTGACCTTAATTTCAATGTTCTGTTCCGTTCACTGAGGAACAGAAATATTTATCTTACATGAGCTTTAGAATGTATTACCTTAATTTCCAACAGCCATGTCAAAGTCATTCAGCTCTGGCTTAAATGAGTGACCTTTCAAGTACTGATAAAAACCATCCATAAACGAAAAAGATGGAAGGACAAAGCTCTTCCAAGTCATACAGAACGCCCACGCTCAGTAAATGTGTAGTGGGTACACCTTAGGTGGTACATAACATTATTTTACATAAAATGCAATTTTTTAAAAAAATTGTAAAAATGTATGTATTTTAATGCATATTTTAAAATCTGTATCATTTAAAATAAATCAAACCATGATTTTAAGAATTATATGGATTAGGACAAGGCTAAAGTAGGTATTTAAGGGAAATGAAGTATTGATGCATTCAACAGAAGAATGAAAATAAAGAGACCTGCTATTCTGAGAGTCAGAAAAGTCATTTATCCATTCTTTCCCAGGTTTTGGGGGACAGGGGGAGGTGGGAGAACAAGTCAGTCTGTGATAGCACAAAATTGTTAATTTGGCCTCAGGTATCATTTGCCTCAGGAAATTAGTTTTTGCTTTGTAGATTTTAAGAAAAGACTTCACCTTGTACTCTTCCATATTCATGTCATCTGGACCAATTTCCTTCAGTTTAGCTTGAGCCACCTTCATAATGCTGATTGATCTGTATGGGACAAAGGTCAGAAAGCAATGGAAGGGTACAGGCAAAACTTCTCCATTAGAGAAAATATTTGCTCTCTACACCTCCGACAAAGGTCTGATAACAAGAATCTACCTAGAACTCAAAAGAATTAACAAGAAAAAATCAAACAACCCCATTTATAAATGGGCAAAGGAGATGAACAGAAACTTTTCCAAAGAAGACATAATAATGGCCAGCAAACATATAAAAAAATGTTCAACATCTCTAATCATTAGAGAAATGCAAATCAAAACCACAATGAGATACCACCTAACCGCAGTGAGATTGGCCCCTATAAAAAAAAAAAGAAGAAGTTGGGAAAAAAAAATAATACTTATCCCATCAGAGTCTTACTCCTTCAAACAGGTCCAGTGACTGGCTTTTTAATGTCTGGTAAACCAATTCCCACTGCCAAGTTAGTATGTACTGTCCTTCTGTACCCCCAAGGTATTTGCATATAAGATGATGATTGTTAGGAAAAGTTGGGTCTTAACCTAAAAGAAATGATTCTCAAGAGGTAGGCAAGCATAGCAAGCATTTAGGTCACTATGCAAGAAATAATAAAACTAAAGGTATGTTATATTTCACATGAAACAAGAATTAAACAAGCAAACAATAAGGGGGCAAACCCAGCATATCTTGCAGCAAGTAAAAGATGCATTGGTACCCCATGCCATGGAAGCAGTTTTCCACTTTGGGGCGAGGTTAAATAATCAGGCACAAATTAATCTCTGGCCTCCTTCAATGTTAGCTAGCACCCATACAAGTAAGATCTAAGAACAACTGTTCAGTACCTCATCATAGAAGCTGATTGCTCAGACTAAAGGTGAACTAAGCAGTTAATCAGACCATTACTTGAAAAGTTATTTGGACAAACCTGGACAGTCTTTTCCGAGTAAGAGACGCACTGGTGCCATCACAGCTAGAGGAGAATTTGTCAACTTGACTGCAGGTACACACCAACACACCTCTACTGGAACTGGACAAATGTTCCCAACACTGCTAGCAGCACGTGGGGGAAGGCAGTAATGGGGGGCTTGTGCCCCATCAAAGCCGAGAATGGCCGGGGGAGCAGCCATCCTCCCAGTCTCTCCAGGCCAGAATAAGTTCTCCACACCTGCTTTGGTTCCTGCCAGTGAGCTAACATCTCTATAAGCAGCATGTATCTTAATTACTGAGCCTGAGTCACCACCAGACAATCTAATCAATGTCTCCATAATTACCCTAACCAAATGGAAAGCCATAAATTTAGAACTAAAACGAAATTCTGTTTGATATGGGTATAGAGATAGACATAGCCCAAAAGGGGACCACAGGGGTAACTATGAGAATAATTTAAGGCTAGAAAATCTAGTTTGGAAGGGAAGGAAAACAAAATAGTGTGGTGCCTAGGATTACCAGATGGATTATCTACATTAATCACATTTGCTGGGTAATTTCTGAAAAAAATATGCCCCTCACAAATATGTGTAAATATTCCCAACCAAATGACCATCATTAAAAGTAATATACCAAAGTAAGATGTGTGTTCCTATCGCAAAACATCAGAAACATTCCCTTCCTCATGGAAACCCCCAATTCCAAAACTTGGCTCCACCGAGGCAGGAGCAGATTAAATGTTTTGGAAACTCGGGCTTTTACTTTGCAAATTTATTGTGCTAAATATCCAGATACTGATGGATATATTTTCAAAATGTCAAATCTGTTTTTAAATTATTTTAGGGCTGTCTAAAAATACATTATGCCTCCTCTTGTCTCTTGACGGTTCAGCTTTTCTCTTTGAGTCTCCTGTTGAGTTAGCAACAATCACACAAGCAGAACCTAGGGGTGATTAAGGTCAGTGGTGTCATTTGTCCCTTCCAGAAAGTGACTCCAAACTGCTCAGTGTTTTTAATTCTTCTGTCTCCAGCTTCTGTTGTCAGGAGTTATTTAATATTCTTCAGTGTTATCATTTATTTCACCTACATAAGCAGCTTAATTACATTTAAGGGCATACACTGCACGAGTTTTTTGGTTTATTTTTTTCAACAGGCACCTTATATTCTTGGCTTCAGAATAGTTCCTATCTTAATCCTTGAAATTAAGTGATTGATGTTCTCCTCGAAAGAATTTTTCTCCTAGAATCTGTGGGACTTCTGAGACCATCAAATTCAAACCTCCATCCAAAGAGAAAACTTGTCTAAAACATTTTCCTACCAGACTGTCATTCATGCCTGAATGAAATCACAAAATGAAAGACTCTACAACTTCATGCAGTCCATCCCATTCATGGCCAGCTTAACTTGTGAGGAGATCCATCCCTATGTTGACTTGGAATTCCACTCCCACCCATTTTCTAAATCTACCCTCTGGAGTGTCCCTGAATGAGGACATATTCCCCCACGCCCTCAGAGATAGAAAACAAGCAGCAAAATCCCCAGCTTGCTTTCTGATGGTGAATTGTAGGCAGCTTGAATGGATTAAAGAATACCTAGAGCTAGCAAAGCATCATTGGGGGGTGGGGGTGAGGGTGTTTCCAGAGGAGACTGGCATGTGAGTCTGAGTGGACCAAGATCTGCCCTCAATGTGAGCAGGCAGCATCCAACTGGCTAGGGGCCCAAATAGAACAATAACAGAGAACAAGCAACTGCTCACTCTCTCTCTCTCTCTCCCCTCAACCCCCACCTCCCTGGAACTGGGATATATTCTTCTTGTCCTTGGCCATCAGAACTCCAGGTTCTCTGGCCTTTGGACTCCAGGAATTATACTAGTGGCCCCCGGGGTTCTCAGGCCTTCAGACTTGGGCTAAGCCACGCTATTGGTATCCCAGGGTCTCCAGCTTGCAGACAATTGTGGGACTTCTCAGCTTCCATAATCATGTGATCCAGTTCCCCTAATAAATCCCCTCTCATATATTAATCTCTATAAATATATCTCCTATTGGCTCTGTCTCTCTGGAGAATCCTGACTGATACAGCATCTGAGGATCCTCCAACTAATCCTGACCCGGACTCCTCACCACCACTCTCTCTCACTCCTCCCTACTCCAAGTGCACCCCCCAGACCAGCACCATCAGCATCACGTGGGAGCTTCTTAGACATCTCAGCTGCCCCAGATCCATAGAACCAGAATCTGCATTTCTACAAGATCCCAGAGTGATATGTGTGCACAGTAAAGTTCTGGATGGTCTCCATGTCACCAATGCCTCTTTTGACAAAGAATGACCAGAACTAGACACCACACACCAGGTGTGATTTGATGAGGGCAGTGGACCTCAGGATTGTCAGGTGACCAGGCACTGGGTAGCCATCCAGGCAGCCAAAGAACCCATTAAATGGTCCACTTCAATGTTCCAAACTCGGAAAGCCTTTCCAGGCTTGCCCAGGTTGTACTGGGAGGACTACCTATAGCCCCTCTACGCAATGTCTCACCTGCCCTCACCCCACAACTCCCTGTCTCTATCTTCCAGTCTATCTAAACTTGCTATTCTGGGTCATGTTCCTGCTGGGGCTCTGTTTTCCTCTGTTCTCTAACTGAAAAGGTGTAAAGAGATTACTTTACACAGCACTATAATGACTTATCTGTCTGCATCCATCACCCCCTTCTCCAGCCACACCAAAGTGTCCTGCTTTGAATCCCAGGAGATCTATATTATTTATGTCAGCATCCAGATAACATCTGGATAATCTCAAAGCTTTCAAGAGGAATTTTTCTTTACTTTTGTGAACAATTAGCCTCTATTCTCTCCTTCAATGGTGACTCAATTTAAACGTGATCTTGCAATTTTCACCTCTAAACAGAAGATGGCAGCAGAGTACAACCCAAACAATGAGTGGCTCCCTTAAGAAAAATTAAGACACAGGTAAACCTTTACCTTTGCCAACGTTTTTTTTTGAAACAGGGTCTTGCACTGTTGCCCAGACTGGAGTGCAGTAGCAAGATCACAGCACACTACAACCTCAAACTCCTGGACTCAAGCAATCTTTTCTCAGCCTCCCAAGTAGCTGGTACTACAGGCATACACTACTATACCCTGCTTTTTTTAATTTTTCCTTATTTTTTGCAATGATGGGGTATCACTATGTTGCTCAGGTTGGTCTTGAACTCCTGTTCTCAAATGATCCTCCCATCTCGGCCTCCCAAAGTGTTAGGATTACAGGCATGAGCCACCATGCCCAGCCACCAACTTCTTACTTGATCCTTCATGGCGCTTTGTACTTTTTCCCTCCAAGATCCATTTTCAACTGGCTAGCCGGATTGAAATAATCTTAGAAACCAATCCACATTAAAATGGCAATACCTAAAATCAGTTTATATTTCAACAGCAAAAGATACCATAATACAAAAGAATGACTGAAAAAATCAGTAGGGACAAAGTCTTCCCTGGGAATACTGTCACATGACATATCTATATATCTTTGGTGTCTATATATCACACCAGCTTTTCTCTGCTTAATTAACATCCTACATTCATTTGAAACATATTAATTAGATGCCTACTATGTGCCAGGCACTCTTAGATATTAGGAATAGAATAGTAAATGAAACAGATAAAGTCTTTTCTCTCATGAGGCCTCCTTTTCATTAATAAGCAATATTCAAATAAATATATAATGCCACATAGTGAAAAGTGTTATAAAAAAGTGAAAGTGGGATAAAGACTATGTTGTCTAGTACAGTATCCACAAACCACTGGCTATTTATTTTTAAATGAAATTTAAAGTTTAGTTCCTCAGAGCACTCTGGAAGGCTGAGGTGGGAGGATCGCTTGAGCTCAGGAGTTCTAGACCAGCCTGTGCAAGAGCAAGACCCTGTCTCTACTAAAAAAAAATACAAAAATTAGCTGGGAATCATGGAGTGTGCCTGTAGTTCCAGCTACTTAGGTGGCTGAGGCAGGAAGATCGCTTAAGCCCAGGAGTTTGAGGTTACTGTGAGCTAGGCTGACACCACAGCACTCTACTCAGGGCAACAGAGTAAGACTCTGTCTCAAAAACAACAGAAAAAAAAAAAGTTTAGTTCCTCAGACACCAAAGGTCCATTTTCAAGTGCTCATGTGACTAGTGGCTACCATATTGTCCAGTGCACATACAGGATATTTCTATCATTACAGAAGATTCTATTGGACAATGCTGGCATAGTGGCAGGGGTTGGTATTTTAAACAGAGTGGTCAAAGAAGTACTCACGAGGAAGTAACGTTTGAAAGAAAGGTGAGCCATATTTAGATGTGAGGAATGAGTTTTCAGGGGGAGTAAACAGCAAGTGCGAAGACGCAGGGGCGTGCTTGGCACAGTACCAGAGAGGAAGCAGGGTCAGGGGCAGATTGACTGAGGAGAAGAGTGGTGGAGAGGAGCTTTGAAAGGAATGCAGAGCCCATATCATGTAGAACCTTCTAGGCCATGGAAATGGACTTGGCTTTTCTTGGATTCTGACTGTGGCAGGAAGCCAATAGCTCCAAGCAGAGAAGTCACTATGATGCACTGCCTTTTTAACCCAGTGTCTGGTTCACAGGTGGCCACCCCAGCTGACAAAGGAATGGACATTGATCTGTAGATGTTTCCTGCATCAAATTTGATAGCCTCATATTTAGCAGTACACTTTACATCACCCCCTAGTGCCCTGACCAGATGAGCTTCTCAAACTCAAGATGCTGAAAACCAGTTTCACCCTGACCCTGCCCTCTCCCAGAGTTCCCCAATCCAGAGAATGGCTCCATCATCACATAAAGATACTGTCTTATCTCCCAACTTAAAAAACACAACCCTCATTTTCTTTACAACCCCCTTCAGGTAATGCTCCATTTCTATGATCTCCTTCACAAACAAAGACATAAACACACATACACACCCTTGAAAGAGGTGTGTATGCACGCCATCCACAGTGTTCCACCTTCCATTCTCTCCTGAACTCAGTCAGACTCTCATCCCTGTAACTACACTGACTGCCCTCCTCCATCAGAAAAATGGAGCCACAACTGATGCAGCTGCAGGTCAGAAACATCAGTCGTTCCTCGCCAAGCCCCCAGTCCTCTCATCATCCACCACATTTAATCTATTTGCAAATCTTGTTTTTACCATTATAACGATCACTTCTCCCAGTCTCTACTGCAACTCTCAAGACCAAGTCACCGTCATCTCTTGCTGGGACCATGGCAGCAGGCTCCTCACTCTTTACTCTCTCCCTCCCCTCACATAAAGCCTAACATATGGGACTTCTGGAAGAAGATGAAATGGAACCCGTGGGTTTCATGTTACTACAGTTAAACAACTAGACCTTAGACCTTGGAAACTTGTTCAGGAGGTTTACTGAGCTGCTTCCTCAGCTTAAGGGCATTTTGAAAATGCCCTTAAAGAGTTTTTAAAAACTTAATCCTAGATCCTCAAATGGCTCATAAGAATGTGCTCGCTTAGAGAGGCTATAACACATGAACACAAGCATTCAGAGGACTGTAGGAGATTGCTGTTATTTTTCTATACTAAATGGCCCGAACTTCTGACTCCTTGGGGAAATGAAGTCACAGTTGTAGAAGATATTCACCAAGTTTGATAAATATGAATCATGCTTGACAGTTGCCTTTGTTGTTGATAATTTATTGCAGACAGTAATTTATCAGACATCTATCCTTTTAGGTAGCTATTTCTGTTAAAGTATGCCCTAGCCATCAAAACAAATGGGACTCCCCATGGCTAACTGGGGTGTTCCAAGTTAAAACAGAGCCAGGCTGCCATGGCTGGGTGAGGGAGCGGTCATATACTCTGTGTTCTTAAAAAGATATTGCAAAAGTATCACAGGACCTCCTTTCTACAATCAAGCCAAACCAGTCCCTAGGATAAACTACGCCTAGAAATCCTTCTCCTCCTACACCACCAGCTATCTGAAAGAAACATCTGATAAAGACTTTTGATTTGGGACTTCAAAACCAACCAATCAGAGCTCACTTGCCCAGGCCAATCAGGGCTCAGCTGAATCAACCAGTCCGGGCTCAGATGTATCGACCAATCAGAACTCAGCTGCACTGACCAATCAGAACTGAGTTTCAATCCTTCATTTGCATAAACAGACAAACTGGGAACCTGGGCAGGACCCTGACATAAAACTAGAACTGTCTCTTTGTTCTCTGGAAAGTACTTTCATTTTACACCAAAGACTGCCTCACCCTGGTTTGCCAACTGTTCACTAGAATAAAGTCTCTTTCCTCTAAATTCTTTTTTGGAGAACTTTTGTTCACACTCTAAAAGAAATTAACAGATAAAAAAGTTCAATCATCAAGATGACCCAATATGTAGAATTTTGAAGACTAAGAAATTCCTGAAACCTCTCTGGCTACATAGGCAAACTCTGGACAATATGTAGGTTCACTGAGTGTACAGATACTATTTTTGTCCTGGAAATTGCTGAAATGGATACTGGGAGCCACTCTCACTGATATAAACCTAAAGTCATAACTGCAATGTCTTGACAAGCATATACCTTGTGGTTTTCCAGAGGAGTTCTATCTCTTACATAACAGTATTCTCACTGACTTGATCAAAATTGGCCAATGATCTAAAGGCCTATATCACTGCACTTTTTCTTTAGCAATTTCATGTTATTGCTAAAATCTACATTTCTGCATTTTATTAAGTATAACTTAAGATGTGCTTCATAGTTGTTATCAATTTTTTAAAATTAATGTGACTGATGTATAAATGCATTCATGAATACTTGGACTGTTAATGAGAAGTCATGGACACCTCTTGTCTTAGAAGCTAAAGAGTAAAGAGGTTGAAATTCTAGCTAGTATAAGAGAAGTCTTGCTGATCAGGAAGAATAATGCATTACAGAACCCCTGATTCACACACTATAATCAATGAGTCCTTCTTGTTTATCAAAGTAGAAGTGGAAAAAGAACTTAGGGAATTCACATCAACAAAATGATTGAACAGGTTTATTGTAGAGGGGGAATGGGTAGGGAGTGTCTCTGGCCACTTTTTATCCTTCTAGATTTTCCTTGTCACCCTTGAGGACACCAGTCACTGCCCTGTCCTAGTCATGTTCAATAGTTAAATATCTAAACAAGTTTCTTCCTAGAACCAACACAAGGCCAGAAAGACGGTACAACCTCTGTCCTTGACCAAGCTATTACTAGTCTCCACAACCCCCACCACCATCTCTCCTGGATTCCAAGGGTCCCTTCTCCATGTACTCCAGAGCTATAGTACCTGGGCTGGGAGCAGTCAGGGAGCTGGGGAAATTAGTTCCCTCTATGCAAGCTGACATGCAACAGCCTGCCCACCCATCTCATTCCTCTCAACTCTGTTTCTAGAGCAGGAACCTATCCTTCTTTTCCCCTTATTGTGGGAGAGATTTTCTCAAATGACCCTGTTCATGTCTGACATCTTCTCAGTCTCTTCTCCCACCCTGCTCAACCAGCTTTCTTTGTCGGATGTGATAGCTTGGCCCTTGGCTATAAATAACCTGGCCTGTGCCCTTCCCACTCTGTGTGAGCTGGTCTGATCATCATCACTTCTCCAGCTCGCGATTGCTTCCTCCCCTCCTTTCCCAGGGCCCAGCCAACAACATCCAGCATATTCCAGCCCCTCCAAGGGAGCACCTACTGGCAGAAAAAGCAATTAACGCTGATATTTCTGCAAGCTGGAAATTCTTGTAATTAAAACTGCTTTTGCAAGATCTCAGGAGTCTAAATAATCCTAAGAGAAGAAAAGCACTAGCATCTTATCAGGAAATGTGATCAGTAGACATAGATGAACTCAGTAATACAGGCCTAAAATCTTACTCTAGGGCCCAATTATCAGATATAAATATTTCTGTTGATTAAAACATGATAAGCTTGCCATATTCATTAAGGGGCTTTTAGCACACTCAGAAAGTCTCTGAAAGTAGCAACAGTTACAATCAGCCATGTAATCAAGTTAGTTCTAACAAAATCACTTTCCTAAGCTTAGCAAAGACAGGTCTTAATAGAGACAGTAGTCATCCATTCAAGGAAGAAACAATTAGTTTGACAATACAAAGCTCAAAACAAGTGCAAAACACTAATTAAAGGCAACTGAATAACATTAATTGATGGACAGTAGTCATATTTATTAATATTAAATCTTAGAAGATGAAACAAATTTTAAATACAATTATATCAGCAAGTTTAGAGATAATATCTTTCTAAACCCAGACAATGAATTAATTGTCAAATCCAACATTATCTCTATCTCTGTCTGAAAAATCAAAAAGCATTGACATTAGATAGCATTTAGACTTCTGAGATAATATGTTGAACTTTATTCACCTAGAGAAAGGACAAACATGTTTTATAAATGTGGCAAACCTGTAAATATTTTGATAAATTCAAGCTGACAAATTATCCATAGGAGGGCAAATATATTATCATTCTCAAAAGATGGCTCATCATTCTCAAAAGATGGCTCAAATATGTAGCTTTCTACAGTTTCTGAAGAAACCATATCACCACAAAGAAAGTTTTTTATTTGAAAGAAAGAAATGGGCTTTCTTCAAAATCAGAAAAGAGAAAAATGTCTGTATATCAATTAGGAATAACACCAATAAACAACAACTCATTTATTTATTTATCTATTGCCTCAACATCTCCATGTGAACAACTCATGTATTTAGACTGAAAAATTATAGCTACTCTGTAGTTTCTCTCTCCCCCTCTCTCTCACAAACGAATACACACACACACACTTACTTCATTGCCCCAAAGAACTAAAAGTACATAAGTACTGACATTTAAATCCATGAAGAATTACCAAATGATTTTTCAGAGGCAATTAGCTCTTAATATAAACACATTCCTTGCAGTTTTTCCACTTCCTCAAACAAATTTCTCTATGCAATCTAAAACAGTGCTAACTCTCTTCATTTCAAAAATCGCTGAGAAGTCCCTTCACACAAGTGACAGCCGCAACAGACTGGTTCCAGGACCTTTCTAGAAAACGCAAGCTAAGCTAACTATCTCCAAAAGGAAACAACCTATAGGGTAAATGATCTCATTCCACATATTTGAAAACTTGTATAACTGTTATAATGGTTTAGTAGGCACATGCCTGAAATGTTCAGCTCATGGAACCTACCCAGGCCTCTAATCAGAATCTCTCCTCCTCAGACAACTCAGTGAAAACAGCAGAGCTGTTAAAGAACACTGCTCTGTTACAATGCCAAAGTGTCCATAACAAAGAGTGTGCAACACATCGCATATGGAAAACACTTGGGCTCAGACTGAAAAAGTGAGCAAAGAAAGGACAACGACACCCAACTAATGCAAAAATGAAATTTTCCAAAGAGAGAATTATGTGATGATAATGCAGATCACTCAGGCAACCAGTGAAATTGTTTCTGCAATTCTATGAATTTTGGCAAAAACAAGGTTCCAGATAATCAGTGGTCAACATAGACCTCATTTCCCCAGATAGTTAGCTTTACCCACTCAGTGTCTCACCCTGTTTGTGTGAGCAGTTTACAGACAGTTGAATCCACTGGGACTATGTTTCCAGGCAGGGTCTACAGCCATGGAAATTAAAGGAAACAAGCTAAATCCCTGCCCTCCACACCCTAAAAAATATGGCTCATTGAGATCACTGTCTCCATTCACTTTTGCCATATTGGCAGCAGTTTGGCTTTGAATGTTTACTCATGATATCTGCCTTGATACTAGGGGTATTTTTAATGCCATAATAATGAATGGTAGCTGTCACTGATGGAATGTTTGCTATTTCCCTGGCAGCAAGCTACAGTCTTTATGCATTCATCCAATTAATATTTATTAAATGTCTACCAAGTGATAGAACTATTCTAGGTTTTAGGGTATAGTCTGAATAAAACAAAGTCCCTGCTGTCATGAAACTTTCAATAAGAGGAAAAGGAAGAAAGAAAAGTAAATATATTAATAGAATGAATCACATAGTGATTGAGACTACAAAGAAGGTGAGGTGAAAATGCCAAAGGGTCACAGTGTGAGGTATGTTGTCCTGACAAAAACCATGAGATGGGGAACACACTTGCAGTCAAACAAATTGGGTTTACTGACTCACTGCAACAAGGAAGAACACAACACAGCTTTGATATCTGGACAGCTAAGTAAGAGGGTGTTTAAAGGACTCATTATAAGATTGGGGATGTGTTAGGTGATTTGGGGAAGGGTTCAAGAAAGCAAGGTTTTGCTCTGGATTGGACAGTGTCAGCACATGGGGGTAATCCTAAGATTGGGTATCTTAATAATTCATATGTGAAGGTGGGAAGAATGAAGAAAGGCAGTCATCATAGTAGCCAAATGGTAGGTATGTGGCCATATTTATGGTTTGAACAATATTCTTATTTTTATTTGCATTTGGACATTATTATAAAGGAGTTTTACTTTTTTCTTGATCTATAATGGTCACAGAGTGGCCTTATGTGATGTTGGTGACCTGTGACATTGTTTATGCTCAACAGGAGAATGCCGTAGCTGAGATAAGAATGCCAGGCCAGCTCCCAGCTGTCAGAGGCTGCTCTCCAATTTCCTATGCTCAGTCTTCCCTCCATCTTCCAAGATAGGTGCCATTACCATTTCTCTTTTATAAATGACAAAACTAAGGCATTGAGAAGTGAAGGACTAGAGCAAGCAACTAAGAATGCCAGGATTCAAACCCAGGTTATCTGACACAGGAGCCAGTCTCTTAGGCAGATACTCCACACAGTCCCCTGCAGTGCTGTGCCACAAGGGTATCTCAGTGGGAGGGTGTGGATGGTGGGAGCAAAGCCTAGAGGAGAAGCTGGACCAGTAGTCACCCCAGTACCTAGGCCGGAGGATGTGCAAATGCCCAAGAAATTAAGTCCACAGGATCATTATCAAGACAGAAATATTTTTCTCCTTGAGAGATGAGGAAACATTTTCCATTTTATTTAAATATGAAGGTTTATTTTCCAGTAATTTAATCAAAACCAATTTATGCCTAGAGGGAAAAAATGGCCGACTAGTGACATCGCTTGCCAGACTGCCCCAGCATGAAAGTAGGATATTGGATAAAGGAGAGGGGAGGAGAGATACAACTCAGGTGTAGATCACAGCAAGAGGTGACAGAGCCTGCCAGGGACCTCATGGAGGAAAGTCACAAAGCAGAGAAGAAGATAAAGAAGAGAAGATATCAGCAAGGATCAAACCCAGAGAGGCTTAGAGACGTGGGAAAGGCATGGGGAGGGTTCCCCTCTCCCCACTACACACCTTCAGTGACTAGCAGGCCACCAAGTTTCCTTTTTCTACCCCCACGAACCTAGGCATGCTGGCAAACCTGGAATAGTGGGAAGAACTTGCATGATACAGTTCATGCAGTCTGTGAGGGGTTCGTCTCCTAGGAGAGTGACGCGAGAGACCAGAGAACCAGTTTTCTCCCATTCAAATGCTTCCTTCCCTGCGCCCTCCTATATCCACTCAATGAGCAATGTAGTTTCAGCCAAGATTTAGGCTAGCAGTTGCCTGCCCCCAGTAAGTGCATGCTACAGACTGAGGTTCCCATGGCATGTAGGACCCACACCTTTTCCCTCGGGGTCCTGCAGTGGTCACAAGGGGCCCAATTTGGAAGCTCCCTGCCTACTGGCATTTCATGTGGTTGCACACCAGTAGGTCACACAAGCAGGCCAGACCCAGTGCCCCCCAGACCCGAGCAGGTTGCTGGGGGACACAGAAGGGAGGTCTAGGAGCTGGACTCAGGAGGCAAGGAGGTCCGTGTGGACAGAAAGGAGAGTGCTATGGCATTCCCAGAGGTGACATTCTGAGAGAGTACACCATATCCACAGAGGAGAACCCCCTTATTGGATTTGAGTGTGTCATCTGGAAAGGAAGAACTCAGCCCTGATATCCATAGCAACCAAATGCTGTGCACTCAGGCATGTGGGCTGACTGGGAGTTGTGGCCCCTCCCCCCACCTATTACAACCGGGTGAGAAGTTTGAATCAGAATTTAGTGAGCAGCCGCTTCTCTTCAGTGGGCATGTACTCCAGGCTGAGGTCTCCACAGAGAGTGGGACTCACACCTCTTCCCTTGAGGACTGGTAGTGGACAAGGGGTGCCCAAACTAGGAGCACCCTATCTACCGGCGTTTCACAAAGATGCACGCTACTGGGTCAAACACACAGCCCAAGAGGAGGTTGGAGAGCTGGACTCAAGTGGCAAGGGAGACCATGTGGACAGAACTGATAGGAGAATGCTGTGAAGGTCAGAGACATGTTCATCTGGGAAAGCACCCACCCCTCCCTACAGGCAAACTGCCCTGCTGAATTAGTGTGGGAAGATGCCAGCCCAATGTCATAGCAACCAAGAGTTTAGGCCCCTCCTCTGCAGATAGCCCACCTAGTCTAGAGAGCCTGGCCTGATATTCCTCCCAGTGGTTCTCCCTGGTGGCCAGAAAAGCAACCTCTGGGCTCAGTTAAGGGTTGGCAAAACCTACAGGTTCCTGCAACCTAACCACAATCTGCCTTGCTCCTCCACCCACCTTTGCCATGGTGGAGATCAAGCAACCCCCTGGGACCTACAGGGTCCCTCATAAAGCTTGGCACACTTAAGGGCCCCACCTGGGAGATCAGAGCCTACCATGGACACAAAAGAACACCTCGACAGTTGGCTCTTCATGCAAGCACCAACCACTAACAGGGAGAACAACTGTACAGCTCATCACAGCATCTGTCAACTCAATCAAACAGGGTGTGGCTGATCTGTACTCATAGGCACCACCTGCCATCTCAGAGATTAAGCTAGAGGACCCATATAATTCACACTGCTAAGAACAGGTGAAGACACCAGGATAGAGGCAACCTGAGAGGGTCACCAAACCTGCTTGAACACCCCATAAGCAACTCAGGATCAGCACACTTCTCCCTAGCATGGTCAGGGATTGATCTTTCGGGATCTGGGGACAGGCACACAGGCCAGACCCAGTACCCCAAACTCGATCATGTTGCCAGATGAGAAGGAATCAAAAGAACTCTAGAAGTATGAAAAATCAGAGTGAAAGGATATCCCCAAAAGGGAACACCCACTCTCTAGCAATGGATATAAACCAAAATGAAAATATTAAAATGATAGATAAATAATTCCAAACATAGATTATAAGGAAGCTCAATGAAATCCAAGTGAAAATGGAAAATTAACTCAAAAAAAAAAAAAAACAATTCAGGATATTAACAAAAAATTCACCAAACAGACTGACTCATTAAAGAAAAACCAAATGGAACTTCTGGAAATGAAAAATTCATTTAAGGAAATATAAAACACAGTGGAAAGTTTTAAGAATAGGCTAGACCAGGAAGAAGAAAGAATCTCTGAGCTTGAAGACAACTCTTTTGTATTAAATCAGTCAGCTAAAAATAATGAACAGAGAATTAAGAGGAAAAAACAAAGCCTATGAGAAATTTGGGATTATGTAAAATGCCCAAATATAAGAATCATAGGCATCCAAGAGGGAGAAGAAGAAAATGCACAAGAGCTGAAAAACCTATTTGAGGGAATAATTGATGAAAACTTCCCTGGTCTTGCTGGAGATTTAGACAGCCAGGTACAAGAAGTTCAACGAACACCTGGGAGATTCATTGCAAAGACTCAGTCACCAAGTCACATAGTCATCAGATTGGCCAAAGTCAATATGAAGGAGGAACTCCTGTGAACTGCAAGGCAAAAAAGATCAAGTAATTTACAAAGTAAAACTAATCAGGCTAACTACAGACTGAGACCTTACAAGCCAGAAGGGACTGGGACCCCATCTTCAGTCTTCTTAAACAGAGCAACTGCCAGCCTAGAATTTTGTATCCTGCAAAACTAAGTTTTATAAATGAAGGAGAAATAAAGACATTTCCAGACAAACAAACACTGAGAGAATTTGTTAAGATCAAACCTGCCCTGCAGGAAATACTCAGTACTGCATTATACATGGATCAGCAACAATGGTCACCCTCCAGTGTAAAACTACCCAAAAGCTAAAGCTCAGAGCTCAAATAAAGAAAGAGTGTAAGAGGTAAAACAAAACAATAAGATGTTTTGATGACAGGATGAACAGAACAGCATCCCACATATCAATACTATCTGTAGATGTAAATTGTTTGAATTCCCCACTCAAGACACATAGGCTGGCTGAATGGATAAAAAAAATACAAGCCAAGTATCTGCTGTCTTCGGGAAATACATCTAACCCACAAGGACTCATACAGACTCAAGGTCAAGGGATGGAAAAATACATTCATGCAAATGAAAACCAAAAGAAAGCAGATGCAGCCACTCTCGTATCAGATAAGACTGACTTTAAATCAACAATAGTAAAGAAAGGCAAAGATGGTCATTATATAATGGTAAAGGGAGAAATTCAACAAGAAGACATAACAATCCTAAATATTTATGCACCTAACACAGGAGCACCCAGATTCATAAGGCAATCCCTACTAAATCTAAGTAGAGAGATAAACAGCAACATTGTATTCTAATTGCCAGGGACTTCAACACCCCACTGACAGAACTGGACAGATCATCCAAGCAGAAAATAAATAGAGAAACACTGGACCTAAACGGAACTACAAAATAATTGGTTCTAATAGATATCTACACATTTTATCCAAAAACCACTGAATATACATTCTACTCATCAGCATTCTCCAAGATTTATCATATTTTAGGCCACAAAACACAGCTCAACAATTCAAAAAAATTGAAATCATACTATGTATCTTCTCAGACCATGGTGGAATAAAACTAGAAATCAACTCTAAGAAAAATACCCAATTCTACACAAAGTCATGGAAATTGAACAACCTGCTGCTGAATGATTATTGGATCAATGATGAAATTAACAAGGAAATTAAAAGATTTCTTGAACTAAATGACAAAGAGGACACAAGCTATCAAAATCTATGGGCTACAACAAAAGCAGTTCTAAGGGGAAAATTCATAGCCTTAAATGCCTATAGCAAAAAGACAGAAAGATTACACAAATTAACAATCTAATGACATGTCTCAAGGAACCAGAAAAGGAAAAGCCAGCAGAAGAAAAGTTCAGAGCAGAACTAAACAAAATTGAAAACAAGAAAATTAAACAGAGATCAAGGAAACAAAGAATTAGTTCTTTGAAAAGATAAACAAAATTGATAGAACTCTTGCTAGATTAACCAAGAATAGAAGAGAAAGAACTCAAATAAGTTCAATTAGAAATTTGTATGGAACCAGAAAAGACCTCGTATAGCCAAAGCAATCTTAAGCAAAAAGAACAAACTGGGAGGCATCAGTCTTCCTGACTTCAAGTTGTACTATAAAGCAATAATAATCAAATCAGTTTAGTATTGGCACAAGAACAGAAGCATTGATCT
>CAUYMX010015069.1:0-31435 GCA_963573855.1 Lepilemur septentrionalis
TGTAGCCCCGGCTACTTGGGAGGCTGAGGCAGGAGGATTGCTTGAGCCCGGGAATTTGAGGCTACAGTGAGCTGCAACGACACCACTTTACCCAGGGTGACAGAGTGAGACTCTGTTTCCTGAAAAAAAAAAAAAAAAAAAAAAAGAAAGAAAAAAGATTGTTTACATTTCTTTGTTGCATTTTCCATTTCTTTTGTAAGTAAAAAATTTGTTTTTTGCCCATTTTTCTATAGCATGTTTTTTTCTTCTTTTTTCTTTTTTTTTTTTTTTTTGAGACAGAGTCTCACTCCGTTGCCTGGGCTAGAGTGCCATGGCGTCAGCCTAGCTCACAGCAACCTCAAACTCCTGGGCTCAAGCAATCCTACTGCCTCAGCCTCCCGACTACAGGCATGCGCCACTTCACCGGGCTAATTTTTTCTGTATATATTTTTAGTTATCTATATAATTTCTTTCTATTTTTAGTAGATACGGGGTCTCTCTCTAGCTCAGGCTGATCTCGAACTTCTGAGCTCAAGGGAGCCACCCGTCTCAGGCTCCCAGAGTGCTAGGATTACAGGCATGAGCAACCGCGCCCGGCGCATGTTTTTCTTTTTTTTCTTACCAATTTAAATGAATTTAAGATGCTTTTTGTCAGGTTTATGACAAACATTTTTTCCAATGTGCTTTCCCTATTGATTTTGTCCCTGTTTCCTTGGGCAGAAATTCCAAATTTTTAAGCAGTCAAATGTAGCAGTATTTTCCATAGTGGTTTGTTTTTAGCAGACAGCATAGCCAGAGTAGTAGTAAGCTCCAAGCAGGGTGCTTTGAAGTTATTTAGCAGAATCCGTGACTTTAGGCAAGTAGGCCGGTTACTTAGCTTCCAAATCTTATGTTATTCCATTGCAGTTTTCATTTGCGAAATGGGGATAAATGGGGCACCAAACACGTCACAAGATCATTGTGAGGATTAAGTGAAATGAAGGATGTAAAATGGTAATCTGCACCTTGAAAATGCTGTAAATAAGTATGGTTAAGAGCCAGTACGTATTTCACTATTTTCATGTTGAGAATTTTTCTCGGTTCAGATATGGTGTAAAATTTATCAAATATTTTAATTTCTTTATTCTTCAGGAATTAATCTTGGTGCACCACACAACTTTTTGTAATGCCTAAAGTCAACTTTCGGTTTTCCGTAGGCGAGCGACCTCGGCAGTAACGGAGAAGCGTCTGCCTACCCGCTGCAGGGAATAAAGCGGGGCGCGCGGCCGGGTGGGCGGAGCTCGCGCAGGGTGGGAGTGGGCGGGGCACGCCTTTGACCCGCCCCCGAGCGCCCCCGCTTCTCCCCTCTGCCAGTCCGGCGCTAGGTTCTTGCGAATCCTTGGTGGCTTGGGCTGCGCTGCACACGTTGCTGGTCTGCTCGGCACCAGCGCTCGACTTCCACCCCAGAGACCGGCACGTGAGTGCGGGCCTCACCCTGTTTCTGGGCCGGGGCCCGGGCAACCCACCAACGCCGCGCGGGGGAAGAGGAAAGTCCTGGCCTGCAGAATCCGGGCCCGCAGTCTCCGCGCGGCGAGGCCCACTGGGCCCTGGCTCTGGAAGTGCACTCTGGGCTTCGCTCGGCCGGGGATCGGCAGGGCGCGCGTGGGGCTCCCAGGCCGCTGAACGCGCGGTCGGCGGCTTGGCGAGGCCGGGGGATGGCCGGTGCCTTCTGAAAGAGCCCCAACTGCGGCTTAGCTCTGGGCGGCGAGTAGCCGCCTGGACGAGGCGGTCGCGCACCTGAAGTGGTTGTGCCTGGGATCCGCCTGCCTGCCCTCAGCGGAGAGGGTTGGGCGCGTGGCCAAGAGAAGGGTGGCGGGCCCTAAAATCCCTGCAGCGCCAACCAGGGAGACGAGTAGGGATCCCACACCAGACTCAAGGTGAAGCGAACGCCCTGATGAGCTGGGCGGGCTTCGGAGCAGCTGAGGAGGAGAAGCTGCCAGGTGGGGTGGGTGACTCTTCCGGAGTAAAGCAAGGAGGTTGTGAGGAGACGTATCCTAGCAGTTGCTGTTCCTGCTCCAGCTTCGAAATTCTTCTGTTTTGGGTTCACTACTACAGGGGCGTGGAGGAAGTGCTGTTGCATTCGTTTTTCGGTGCTGGAATCTCTCGGGGACCGAGCGCATTGACCATTAATGTTGTGCTTCATGATCATCTGCGATTTTTGCTTACCCTTAGTGTTATCTTTTTGTGGCTGCCTCTACAACAGATAATCAAATAGAAGGAAGGGCAGGGTTTAGTATAGCAGTTATTGATTACAGCGTCCAACAATAACTCTTCTAGACAATTTTTATATATGTTAGCTTATTTAATGCTCACAGCCACATGTTGAAATGGTACTGTTATTCTGTTTCATACTCCAGGAATCTCAAGTTGAATAACTCACCAAATAACATAAGTGGTAAATGGTAGCATTAAAGTTAGAACTCAGGTCTGTATGATTTTAGGGCACAGCCTTTATGGCTCAATGTAAAAGAACATTGTTCTTTTGGGTAAGACTGATGCTTAGGTTTCAAATCTGTGCTTTGAGGTTTGTGAGCTGTCTGACCTTGGCCAGGGTTCTTAACCTTTTAGGGCCTGTTTCTGCATTTGTAAAAGGGAGATAAAATACCTTTTGTGTCACAGGGTTGTTATGAGGAGTAAATAAGATATTTGTAAAACATTTAGCAAAGTGTCTAGCATATAGTTAGTGATAAGCTATATATAGCTACATACATCCTGCTGTTTGTCGCTAATTAGGGTCTGCAAACTCTAGCTCTTGAGTGCTGCCAGCTAGAGCCAAACAAAAGTTGTACAGGCCTAGATCGTAGGTAGAAGGAAACAGCAAAGGCTAGGAAAAGAAAAAGGCACTGAAAACAGGTAACATGTGTAACAGCAATTGTAGTGACACCAGTGGATGTCTTGGGTATTCATCTGTGGTACCCAGGGCCACTGTTTGCCTTTGTGAGAATTTTTCAAAAGACAATTCCTTTTAGCTTAGGAATTGGGAAAATGCATCCTACTTGGGCTGAAAAATTTCACACTCTGGGATTGGACCATGCTGAGGCTCTCTGGATGTGAGTGGGTGCTGAATTTCAGGAACCCACAGACTAAAATGTGTCTGACACAAACCCCACAATGAAAGTGCCGTTCTCTTTCAGGATTTCTTCTCTCAGTTCTAGCTCTTAAAGAATGGAGAGAAAAATGAGGTTCCAGGATGGGGGAACCAAAAAAATTCTTTTGCTATTAAGGGTTATATAATGACTGGACACCTCTCCTAGTTTTGTCTCTAACTGTGAATACTTTATAGACAATGATCTTCATTTCCACATACATTTAAGGAAACCTAACTATTGCACATTTTATTTTCATATACTCTTTACAGTCTATCACCACTGCCCAAGTATTTTCCTTACAGCACTGGTTCAGATACCTAGTTCATACTGTACCCCAGCTCCTATCAATTGCTGGTATAGCTTTATGCATAGTTTTCCTTGCCCTCAGTTTCCCCATGAAAAATAGAAGGAAATACTACATACTAATTTCAGTAAATCATTTTGAAATGTCCTCTTACCAAATGGATATATTATGTCTAGTTCCTGTTAAAATCACCAAAGGAACAGTGTGGTTGCAAAATGCATTGTCATCAGGCTACTTCAATTTTCTGAGCTTTTAGTTTACCGTGCCTGTAGCCTTTAAGGTGATAGTTAATACATGTTAAAATAGATCTATGCAACTGTAAAGAGGAACTCATCTGTTCACATTTGCATCTGTTTGGGGTCAGAATTTTTTTTAAAAAGAAGTGAAATCCAAACAAATATTTCGTGATGGTGTTGTCACAATATTTATAAAATATCTAAAATTTACCCCACCTTCAATAGATCTTGCTCCCCTTTCCTGCTTTATTTTACTCTTTAGAACTTACTACCATGTAACATACTATATATTTTTCTTTATTATTGTCTGCCTCCCTGTAGTGTAACTTACTGCTTGAGGGCAGGGGTGTTCCTTTTGTTGATTGCTGGCTCCCCAGCACTTCAGAATAACACCTGACACACAGTAGGTGATCTATAAATATTTTTGAATGAGTGTTGAATGAATGAATAGTACTATTAAACTGTTCATGATTGGGAAATAGAAAGAGGTTTGCCAGAAAGTTAAAAATAGCGAAAATATATGTGCTAAGCAACTGTGAGAGGAATAATCTTGAAATCAGAATACGTATAAAGCATCTCAACAGATAGTCTTTGCACAATATATAAACTTTTAAACCTTAAAAATGAAGTGATTATGGTTGTTGCAGCTTTAAACTAAAGTTTTAAACTAATTTTTTAATCATTGTGCACCATGAACTAACGAGAAGCACATAGGGACAAAATGTGAAATGACTGTCTTGCCCAATGAAATATATATGCCCAGCTCAGAAGAGGAGGAAGGGAGCCAGGTTTTAGAAACTATGCATTTAGAGCTGGGGCATAGTGGACACTAGGGCAGGTGAGAAGTTCAACATCTGGAAAATTCCAAAAGGTGGAAAATTCTTAAAGTGCTCTAAGGGGAACAAGAACCCCAAGGGACTTTAGTCTCCGCAGGTTGATGTGCCTTAAATAATATCAAGCCTGCCTGCTGCACAGCTAGCCAGCAGCTTTACCGAGTCTTTATAATTTTAAAACTTCTCAACTGAGTGGTTGGGATTTTCAGGTATGGGATGCAGCTCAGATATTTACCAAGGGTAAAAGATGATTCACTTTGTGGATTTATACTGTATAGCCGACTTTGCCAAGATGCATGTTTCATAAAGTGAGGCAATACTGAGATGTTGTCACTGCTTCTAACTTTTATTAATATCTGTTAATGGAAAAGAAGCCAAACTCTGTAAAATAATTTTAAAGAGATTTATTCTGAGCCAAATTTGAGGACTGTGATGCGGAGCCACACCCAAGAAGCCTTGAGCAAGTGGGCTTGCTGTGTCTGGGTTACAGTTTGGTTTTATACATTTCAGGGAGACAGGGGTTACAGGTAAAGTCACAAATCAATATGTGGAAGGCATACTTTGGTTTGGCCCGAAAAGGTGGGCCACCTGGAAGAGGGGTGCGGAGGCTTACAGGTTATAGGTGGGTTTAAAGATTCTTTGACTTGTAATTGGTTAAAGACATGAAGCTTTGTCTAAGGGCTTGGAATGTTTTAAGATAAGGAGCTCTGTCTGTTAATCAGAGAGGAAACATCGGACATATATTTGTTGTGTAAATTGAGGACCTGCTGGTTTGTCTTGCATACCCTTGTATACCCTGTTAATGTGTTACAAAGGATATTTACAAGAAGGGAGGGGAACATGATGAGGCATGTGTGACCTCCCTCCTTGTGGCAGGTAATTTAGTTTTAGGATATGCGCTTGGCCAAGAGGGGGCTCAGTCAGCCGGTGAGGGGAAGCGTTAAGATTTTATTTTAGTTCATATATCCTACCATGTGAACCTATGATGAACTGTTCATTTGATAGGCTTGAAAATATAAAAAGTGATGTTTCTAGAATAAGGGATTAGAAAAGTAGTATAACCTGAAACACATGTTTAGTAAACTCTATAGCCTGCCATGAATCATGAAATAGAGCAATGTATCTTCAGGATTTTTTTACAGAAATTAAAGAAGGGGCCTTAGTTGATTGCTTTCTTTGTAGCAATAAGGACAAGGTAAAACTGCACATACTTTTTATTTTTGAAGTGAGAGTGATTAAGTGTCAACTCTTTGGTATTAACTCCTGCTTTCCCCAATTCTGCATCTCCAAGTATCAGCTGTAGTATCCCTATTTAGATTTTGTTGAGGATAGTTCAAGAATCTGGAAACATTTTATTTTAGGAATGGCCAGAAGCTGATTCCTTTTGCTGCCATGATGTACGTATGCTAACAGCTTAATATGAGATTCCATGGATCGTGATATAACTAATTTCCTTATGCTACATGCACGCAATAGACTGGGCGCTGTGTTTTGTTTGTTGTTTTTTATGACATCTAAGAATTTAATAACAGTTTGAAGCAAAGGTAACTAACTAGTGGAAAAGTATCCATATATATATATATATATTTTTTCAGAGACAGCTTTTTTCCATAGTGAGAGATGGCGACTGAGTTTAGAAAACTTTATCCTTTTTCTTCCGTTTCTCTTTTTTGTTGTTATAAATTTTCTGATGTTTTCTATTCATTTTTTAAGTCATTTAGTATCACTTCTTAAGCAAGTTTCATATTTACTGTAATTAAATTAGAGTCATAGAACATTAAATGGAAGAGAATTTGAGAGTTACTTAAAGGGATTGACTCAACTCTTAGATTTAACAGTTGAAAAAAATTGAGGCCTAGAGAAGGTAGAGCACTTGCTGATGTGCCCACCATTGTGATGTGACTGACATAGAACCAGAGTTCAGTTTTTTGACTCACGATCTAGAGATTTTTCCTGTTTGTCCCTTTTTCATATTAAAAGAAAACATGCCATTTTCTCTGTTTTATATACTTTTATGCTTGACATAATTCCCTATCCCAATTTCTAGTATCTACTGTGAAGATTAAAAAAAAAAATCTGAGCATGACTTTCTTACTAAATACAGAACAAGCTCATTTTAAATTCCTTTAATGTCAGTTTTTTAGTCTCAGAGTCTGGATATTAAGTGTAGTATATTCCTGAGAATAAATGTTGCTGATGTAAGATGGTCCAGCAGTACCTGCATGGTAGACCTGTATGTGTGCAGATACCCTAGCAAGGAAAAATGCTTCCTTAGCCTTACTTAAGTAATTTACAATTTAATGAGCTATCTTTTTTTTTTTTTTTGAGACAGAGTCTCACTTTGTTGCCCAGGCTAGAGTGCTGTGGTGTCAGCCTCGCTCACAGTAACCTCAAACTCCTGGGCTCAAGCGATCTTTCTGCCTCAGCCTCCCGAGTAGCTGGGACTGCAGGCATGTGCCACCATGCCTGGCTAATTTTTTTCTATATATATTTTTAGTTGGCCAATTAATTTCTTTCTATTTTTTAGTAGAGACGGGGTCTCGCTCTTGCTCAGACTGGTTTCAAACTCCTGACCTTGAGCGATCCACCCACCCAGGCTTCCCAGAGTGCTAGGATCACAGGCATGAGCCACCGCACCCGGCCTTAATGAGCTATCTTGAAGAGAAACTGCTATGATATAAATATAGTATAAACCATTCCAGTTCTTCTACTCCTTGGCAAGCCACCATAGTTCTGGTTACATTTGTTTAAGGAAGATAATAATACTTATAGCCTAAATATTAACCATGTAATTTTAAAGATGCTATTTCTTTATTAATTTGTATCAGGCTGAATATTGCATTTGATATCCTAACAAACAAGCCATAAGGAAATTAATTAGAGAATATTACTATTATACTAAGTATTTATTTTTTAATATTGTTTTTAATTGACAAATCATAATTGTATACATTTATGAAGTTCATTTATTTTTTATTTGTATTAGTTTCAATTGACAGCTACATAACTTAATTAGAGACTTTAGTTCCCTCAAGGCATTTTTGGCATGAGGGGAAAAAAATCTGGGTGCTTTGTGTGGTACTGCCACTTGCTAGCTTTGTGATCTTAGGTGAGTAATTTAACCTTTTTGAAGAAAGTCATTTTTTCCTCCTAATAGGCACTATGCATTGTTTAGACAATTAACAATGTGAGGAAAATTGTCAACATATTCTGTGGTATTCAATTGAAATATTGGAATGCTTTATATTATAGCTGTGATGTATGGACTTCTCACCATACAGTAATCATTGTCCTGCCCAACTCAGAGTTTTTGTGAGATTCAGAAGATAATATGTTATTTGGAAGCACTTTGAAAATTGTAAAAACCCAAAACTACCCAGATGTATGGAATTATTAACTGTCTTTTCTTCCCCCTTTTTCTTCTACTCTCCATTTCTCTTACTCCCTATCTTTATTAAGGGTGAAAAAAAAATCCAACAGTCAGTGGCAACATGAACGCAACTTCTTTTACAGTGAAATATAGTTTATTTTTTAAATTTTTATTTTTTCTATATCCCAAATCATCAAGCAATATGGTGGATATAGTTTTAATGCTCAGTAAAAGTAGAAATGTCTAGAGAGCTTCTTCAGCTTCAAGGGCACTTCAATTGTTCCCTATCTGTACTGCAGTCTTACACTGTCGTATATTCTATTTATACATGGATAGCTAAGCATTTATTTTTGCTTTTGTTTTCCTCTTCCCACATTGAGAACATAGAAGGTATTCAATAAATAATTGTTGCAAGAATGGATCTCCCCAATTTGGGTATAATAAGCTACAAGGTCTTGTATTGCTGTATCCAGTCTCCACAATCCTTAGCATAATAATGGGTACACAGTAACCTCTTAATTGTACACTTGCCAGTTTGACCAGGACCTCCCAGTAGTGTAGCAGCTTTTGGATTTATAGCAATATTACCCCTCCCTCTCTTTATTTTCAAAAGGGACCCTTAATTAGTGTTCTAAGCAACACAATTGGAGAAATTCTGCCTAGGGTGTTTATTGGTGATGTTGCTGGACCTGGTTCCAGGTGCCCCAAGGTTACCCTTGTTCACTTTCAGTAGTGGTCAGGCAGTATGTACTGGGGAATAGCAGTTAGTGAATCGTGGTATTAGAATCAGAAGGAACCTCCAAGAATTTTTTAAATGTAGGCCAACCTTCTTATTTTGTAGCTGAAGACTGAAGGAAGTTTACTAAAGGGATTGGTAGGTGGACACTGACTTCTTCTTGTCAATTATTGTAGGACAAATTATGAGTCACAGACAGGGGCCTGGGCTCCTGTCCCCCATGCAGTAACTATGGAACTGTAGCTTAGGTAAACAAATCCTTCTGAGAGGATTTACGGAAATTAGCACTTGTCTGTAGTCAAGGCTAACTACTTTGGCAAATTGGTTTTGTGTAAATCCCAAAGTTTTTTTAATATCATTTCAAGAAGTTCTTCATAAATAAGAATGAGAAAGTTGCTTTATATCTAACAACTTAATAATAAGCCCTCTATGCTGAGACACTCAATTGAAATATTTGAGTAGTTAATAAAATAATTGCTATAATTCATGGGGTATCTATATACGCTGAGCATGCTACAGATCTTCAATTGTCAGGTATTTTTTTAAATCCCATTTTATAGATGAGAAAAGTGAGGTTTAAAAGATAATTTGGCAAAGGTGACACACCCAAATAAATAGTGGGAAAGAAATTTGAACCACATCCACTGACTCCAAAGTTACTGTTCTTTCTGCTGTGAATAACTGCACCAGATGTCATGCTTGAGGAAGAAGAGGAAGCAGTAAAACATGGTCACTGTCCTCAGCTCCTAGTATATAGACAGAACTATGAGCCACACACACAAGTAACAAGAATGGAAAGAAAACGGGATCCATGCCATAACAGCATTAGGAGGGTATCAGCAATAGCTTTATGGAGGAAGTATCATTTGAAGTGGATCTTGAAGAACTTATATGGGCAGAGGTAGCTGCTGTTCAGGTGGGCTAGGGTCAGATGTTGTCAGAGTCATGAATTGCAGGATTAGCTCATTGGACTATGGTAGGCATCTGGCAGCTAGTGGTCATTTTTTTTTAATAGAGAATGATAAAATTATGATGTGGAGAGAAGATGGCATTAGAATACCTATTAGGAGGCTATTATAGTAGGCAGGTGAGAGATATGGAAGACCGGAAGTAGGGTTGTGACTGTGGGTACAGGAAGGGTCTGTACCTCCATGTTGGAGAGAGATTGGGGTTATATTAGGCAGAACCTCCATGAAATCTTTACTGAGTAAATCTAAGAGTAGTTTTAGGGGAAGAAGGGAAAGAGGAAGCAGTTAAGACTTCACCAGAGCGTGGGAATAACCATATGCCTTAATTTTCACATGCCAAGTGCCTCTTCAAATATTAGGCCTTAATTTTCAGTTCCTTTTGACTGTCTGTGTTATAATGTTGATTTAAAAAGTTAGGGTGACTGGGAGAATGGTTGGCATATTTAGTATTTTTAGGGGTTATTTGCATTTCAGAAGAGGAGTTTGAATCAAGCAATCCTCCAGTAAGTAATATGTACTGTAGGGACTATTTCTTTCTTTCCTTTCTATCATCCTACTCTTTGTGAAATAAAATGCTACATAGAATCATTCTTTAGTTGCTCATGCATTCCTCTGCCTCATCACTTCTTCCAGCCAAACCCCCTATTTTTCTGTACACAAAGGAAATAAAATATTTGTTTTATTTTCTGTCATCATAGTTTGTAGATAAGATGGCCTGTTGCTCTTTTAAAAAGTTGTGTATCATATACTAGATAAGTACATTAGAAGGAAATGAAAAGAGCATCTTCATAAACGTTGCTATTAATGAGGTTCCAGACCTGAGTGTTTATGTAATTTCTTCCATTTGCCATTCAGCCATATGGGTTTTTAGATAAAAGTGAGGGTGCAGTCAGAGTCATTTTCAGGGGGGAAATACTACTCCCTTGCGCAGGGGCCATGCTAGTTTTCTCTGTATCATTCCAATTTTAGTATATATGCTGCCAAAATGAGCACAAGGGAATACTACTAATAGAGGAAATTTGTTTCCTGCCAGCAATGCAGTAGGGTAACTGTCAACAATTTGCTAAATAATCAGCTGAGCCTGACATGTTGTTTTTGTAGCTTTTGTATGAATATTTTTAAGGAAAAATATAATGTCCTGCTATGTTGTGTTTCTTTGATGTGAGACTGACTTCACACATAGATATCTGCAATCTCTGTTGAATTCTCCTCATCCTTGGAAATTTGAAGACTTTTCTGGTGGCTGGTAGAGAATTCTCTATATGTTGTTCTTCTGGAGCTTTAGCAATCCTTGCTCATTCTATGTCTATTCACAGGGTACTGCATGATGCTTGGTATTGCTGACATGCAACTCACAAGTCTCTGAACTACCTTATGCGAAAGAAAAAAAATCTTTCAACGAACATTATTCCACAGATTCTGTGTTAGATAGAAAAAGCAAGATGCCTGGCACATGCCATATTTACAGGTTTTTTGCAGTATCTCCATTTTTACTGATGAGGAAATCTAGGCTCAGGAAGTTGAAGTTACATATATGTGGTCACACAGCTAGCACCAAATGTAAGATTCAACCCAGGTATATACATTACTCCAAATTTGATCATCTTCCTGTACTGTAGTAAGCTGCTACTATTAGTGCAGTTGAAATTCAGAGGAGCAACTTGTTATGGATTGGAATAATCAGGATAATCATTATGGAATAGAATAATGAAAAATAAGAAACAAGGGGTAGATAAGAGAGGATCAGACCCTGGAGGCAGGTAGTGATAAAATACTACTACTAGAACTAATGCTAAATGTTTGAACACTTAACAATACATTAGGCATTGTTTAATATATTAACTCATTCAATTCTCATGACAACTCTTTGAGGTAGGGACAGTTATTTTATTTTATTTTTATTTTTAACCCACTCCCCCCAGTTATTTCATTTTATAGATGGGCAAACCTGGAGGGAATATGGAGGTTACAGATCTTGCCCAAGATCACAGATGAGAACTCAGGCAGTTTGCAGTTTGATTCTAGAGCCTGTGATAGGGAGCATTGAACAGGAAGGGGAAAATCAAGGGGGCATGCTTCATTCAGGGCTGAATACAGTAGATGTGAGAAAAAGGGAAAAAGGAAATTGTATGTGGGGGGGGTGGGTGTGAGAGAGGGATGTAGCTTTGGGGAGTGCTGTGCACCAATTGCTATCTGAAGCCTTGAGAGGGGTAAGGTCAAAGGAGAGATAAATGCAGACAAAGAGGTGACAGCCTGCAGGGATTCCCACAGTGTCTTCAGTGGGAGAAGGGAGAGAGGTACTAGGCAGAGATGGAGAAGACGAGAATGAGGGATGGCAAATCCAAGGAAGAAGGGATTGAGGATGAGGTCCCAGTATCAATATGCCCGAGACTTCATGGATGTGGATAACTTTAAATTAAATCTACTGCCTTCTCTGTGCTTTTGTGTTTTGTGGTATTTCTCCCTTCTTATTGAGGAACTCTTGCCTCCTGCTAAGTTTTTAGCACTTTTAATTTTTTTATAACTCAAGGAGAAGAGGATTGACTATTTTATTAACATTACTAATACAAATGCTTTCTAATATTGTATATACTTCAGAAAAGAAATAGCTAATCTTCTGAGTTGGATGGTATGAAGACATGCGACTTTTGGTGCTAAATTCTAATCCTGTTTATTGCTTCATAAAGAGACCATATTGCTGTCACATTACAGTGTTCTAACTTCTAAGATACCATAGAATTAGAAGAGATTTGACAAATGACATTTTAAAATTAGCCATTTCATCCCATTATCCCCAGTTTGAGAACTTGTAGTAAAATCTTGTTACCTACCTGCTGAGTTCTTCTGACTGGTTCTTAGGACACTCTAAGCTTGGCCCCTCTACCTCTCCAGCTTTGCTTTATCTGACATAGATGCCCACTTCTGTGACATCTGGTGAAGTGTCCTCACTCTGCTTTCTAATATCCTGCTCTTTCCCGTCTCTCACTTTACCTGTTCAAACTGAATCTTTCAAAACCCAGGCAGTGTAAGTCTCACCTGCACTATGAATTCTCCTCTGACTGCTTCATTGATTTCTTCTTTCCTTTGATATCTTTTGTGCATATTGTCAATACTATGTATTTTAATACTTAACCATTTTGATGCATATTAAAATGGCAAAAAAAACCCAAGCCAAAACAACAATCAAAAAAAAAACGAAACAAAAAACTGACTTCATAAAAGGATATAGTATTAATAATTTTAGTTTTACTACAATATCCCTGGGTATGGATGGGATTTAGGAAACAAATTGGGGATTTGTGAATTTTGTTGTTTATTAAGGAATAATTTTCCTTCCAGGTGAAGGGATACACATGCAGCATTACTTTTAAAAGGAATTTCTAGCAACTACTACTAAGGTTATACAACCTACCTCATTATTCTCAGTCTCCATATTTAGGAATCTCAAATGCTAGTATTGATTTTTGACATACATTGAGGATGGCTACTGTTTTTTAGAGAGTTCATTAGAGTAATTAAAGAGTTTTCATAAGGCATGAGTTGTTTTCTGACGTTGCCAAAGGGCTGTTCTGATAGTAATCCTATTGTTTCAGACTTGATTAGGCATTTTATTCAGCACAGAAATCCTGCTCCTGTTGGATATAACAGGATGATGAGTGGATTTATTTCTGTATGTTAGAATTTCAGCTAATTCTCAAAGTGGAGGGCAAAAGACATTAAATACTCCACGTTGTAAGGACATTTGCCAGCAGCTCTGGGGGAAGAGGTACCTTCACACCTCCAGAACCTGTCCTATCACCATCAGCCTCCACTTCACTCTAGATGGCTGGCTAAATGGACCTCCAGCTGGGGAATGCAATACCTGGTTCCTCTTCTTGGTGACACCTGCAGTCCCTTTCATTTTCTGGGTTCAGGGAGGAAAGCAGCTCTCCCTCAATACTGCATTCCTACTCAAGGCCAGCCCTATCAAGTACTCCACCCTATCCCCAGTCCTTTTCATATGTGGATTGGAGGTTGGGGAGAGGAGAGGTCTGTGGAAGTTAGGCTAATTCTGGTATTTCTTAGCAAGTCGTGAGGGGAGATGGCCACACCTCTCTCTAATGTGTCAACCTTGTCTATACTTTAGAATCATCTAAGGAGCTGAGGCCCAAGTTGTACCCTAAACCAGTCAAGTTAAAATCTCTTTTTGTGGGACTCTGACATTAGTAGCTTCAAAAACTCCTCCAGATGGTTCCAATAAGTAGCCAAGATTGAGAACCACTGCTGCTAACTATTCGGAGTTGGGGGCAGAGTGGAAGGAAGGGTATTTGGGGTCTTTTATTCCCCAGGTTTAGTCTTAGCCAAAATTCTTTTAAAACAGAAAATATCCGCCTCAGTATCTCATTAAATAAACAAACATGAAATTAAGGTTGTAGTTTAATCTGTTTTGTTCTGTAGCATAATGCTATGTTTACCTTTAAGTGAAGGAAGAATCAACATTATACTTGGACCTTTCCTGAATAGTAAAATGTATAGTAAGGTGAAAAGATCAATATGTTTTATTTGCCATCTTAAAAGCTGCAATTTTACTGTCACACAGTAAATGAGTTTTATCCTAGCAATATCACTGGAATGAGCTAAAAATAGACACCCAAATCCTAAGAAGGCATATATAACAGTCTCATTCTAGCAAATTCACTCTTCTATGAGCCTGCTCTGACAATTTGTCTTAAGAATTCAGCTATTTCCATTAGGAATGAGTGTGCTTCTTGAAGGCACAATTTCACCTGCTTTCTCATTTCATTGGTTTTCCCACAGCTCAAGAAATGGCTGCCCAGTGTGTCACGAAGGTGGAGCTGAATGTTTCCTGTAGCAATCTTATGGATACAGATGTAGGGTCAAAATCGGACCCTTTATGTGTATTATTTCTGAATACAAGTGGTCAACAGTGGTATGAGGTAATATTAAATACTTCAAATAATCTGAATTGCTCTTTTAATAATGTAAAGAGTTTTTAAAAAAAATGTTAAAGATAATAACACCATCTCCTATGTTAATGCAGTTTTTTGGGAAAGTTTGTCCTTGACTGTAGAATTCTTCATACACATATAGAAACTTCCTTTAGTTGTCATGCCTATATTTATTTATGTTTAGTACATAAAGATGTTAGAATCCAAGTGTACCTTTGATCTGAAGAAACTTTTTTGTTTTGGGGGGTGGATGTAGGTTGAACGCACAGAAAGGATTAAGAATTGCTTGAATCCCAAATTTTCCAAGACATTTATTATTGATTACTACTTTGAAGTGGTTCAGAAATTGAAATTTGGGGTTTATGACATCGACAACAAAACTATTGAGCTGAGTGATGATGACTTCTTAGGAGAATGTGAATGTACCCTTGGACAAGTGAGTATACATACCCACTATCTCTATTTTGTCTAAAATTGTAAGCAGTGAATTGGGTGTTTTTGATGAATGTTCATTCATTTAATTTTTAAAATTGAAAAACATGTAATCGCTTTACAGACTGAGTTCATATATGTGTATTAATATGGTTGGCTTGAACATTATGTAATTTATCTTATTTTATGAAACGGCAGGGACCATGCATTTCTGGCAAAGCCTGTTAATTCTTTTGAGTAAGGATGCTTCATTGAGCATTTCAATAAATAATACCTCCACTCTAGCTGCTGCAGAGTTCAATACAATTTTGTTATGCTCAAGTCATCAATGCTGTCAAAGTAACAGCAATGTCTCTGATGTTCTAACTAGCTTAACGTGTCCCTCTTGACTACCGATGCCTCAACACCACCCGTTTACCTGGCTTGTTCTTGATACAGCCTAAGGTGTATCAGTTCCTCTCTCCCACTCTCCCCATAAACCTTCTCTGACCCCCTAGACTAGTTTGGAGCCCTTCCCTGAGCTCACTTGTCACTCTCTACTGCTTCTCACTTTATTATTTTTTTTTGATAGTTGCTTTATTACCTGTCTTCCCAGTATGTGACAGGCTTGGTCAGGGTAGGGGAATGTCCTTTGGTTCACTATTTTGCTCCTTGCTCAGTCTGATTTATAAGGAGAGATCATGACTATCTGTATAGACTGGGGAAGGCTTCAGGAAGGAGAAGTCATTTTTCTCAGTGGGTTATGTTTATCACTTAAATTTGTCTTTGACAAGTTTATTTTTCAGGGTTGAATTGTTTGGAGGTCATGGTATTTTCTAAGTCTCAAGAGCAATATGGAACTAATCAGTTTTCTAAAACTTTGATAAATAGTATCAAAGAAAAATTAAAGATTTTTTTTGGAAAAAAATTACAGTGTAGCAAAAATTCTAATGAACTTGTGAAATAGATCAGAGATATATCTGTTTGAAAGTACCTAGGTATTGATTATATTATTAATATTATATTAAATTATATTAATTTTAAGCAATATAATATTTTATGAGAGTTAAATATTGAAGTTGTGTGTCAGTAGAAAAATTGAATCCCATTTATTGAGTGTTCTGAGGCTCAACTTTTACCTAGAGGAGTTTCAGCTCAGTGATTTTATTATGTGTTGAGAATCTGGCCCTCTTTTTCCATTACAAGGAAGAAATTAAACTTTGAAATACTTGGTAAAGAAAATAGTAGGTAGGGAGATTTTATCTGCCTGGGTAGCCTCCCAGGAAGTTTTTTTCCAATGAGTTTTTAATGTGTGGATGCATTTTAAATGTCTAAAGAATCTCTAAATTAAGGAACAGACTTAATGTTAAGTGAACTTGTCTGAGTGTGGTGGCTCACACCTGTAATCCCAGCACTCTGGGAGATTAAGCCTGGAGGATTGCTTGAGGCCAGGAGTTCAAGACTAGCCCGAGCAAGACAGTGAGACCCCATCCTAAAAAAAAAATTAGCTAGGTGTAGTGGTGTGTGCCTGTAGCCCCAGCTACTAGGGAGGCTAAGGCAGGAAGATTGTTTGAGCCCAGGAATTCATGGCTACAATGAGCTGTGATCATGCCACTGCACTGGCCTGGGCCACAGAGCAAGACCCCATGTCAAAAAAAAAAAAAAGAAAGAAAAAAAGAAAAGAAAAAGTAAACCTTGAAAAAGTAAACTTTATATTCAATCTTTTCTCAAAACTATTCAGTTTAAAAATTCTCATGTTGAAGTGAAATAGCTCTTGTATCACTTTTCAATTTTAACAGATTGTTTCCAGTAAGAAACTAACTCGACCACTGGTGCTTAAAAATGGCAGACCTGCAGGGAAAGGGAGCATTACGGTAAAAATATTTGTCTTTTGCCTCAAAAGCTTTAGCATAATAGAACATACTAATACTGCATATGTCGGACAAATATTCTACAGCAATGCTTTATGTATGATTTGATCTCGAATGTTGCATTCCATCCACTCTTGCCTTTTAGTGATCACAAATGAGAAATGTGCCAAAAAAGGAGAAAAATGCATTGAAATTTCTTTCAATTTTTTAAAGTTGCCCTTAGAGGTCAGGTGCATCTTGGTGATACTTGCCCCTCCTCCATGGATGCACCAATAATCTAAATAATTTGGCTCTCTACAAAGAAAACAGTCCTCTTAACATGACAGAAACTTTCCATAATGGACTTTATTTCCAGATGGATGTTAAATAATATTATGACATGGCCATTGAACCTGTAAACTCTATATCGTCTTTTTTTGGTGCTTGTTCTCTGTTGCCCATCCTCCCACTCGGAACTTCCATTGCTGATTACTGGCGCTAGCCAAATGAGTATTTGCTTTACTATATTTTAGGTTTCAAATTACATAATGCCAACCTTTTAAATACCTTATCTTCTAGAGTTTCTGACCAGGTGACCACTTCCTGGAGTGAGAGTTTTCTTGAGCTATCTCTTGATAGCTCAACTTGAGCTATCTCTCAGTATATAAGGCTGGCTCCCTGAGGTAGCCTTGTTTGAGGGTTGTTGTGATTGTCAGGTACATTTCTCTGAACAGCTGTTTTGCTTTGGTTTAGATTTCCAAAGGCATAAGAATGTGCAGACTGTCGGGCATGTTGACTTTTGGGGGACAATAAATGTTATCAGTAGTTAGCTTTATTGCTTTGGGGCATGGTAGTCTGCCTGATACTTGTTTTTAAGCAGAGTAAGTTTCAGTTATATTGGATGAAAACATTGTTCTGACATTTCAATTTATAGAGTTCGCTAGGTATTATTTACTCAGACTTCTCAGTGTTTCAAGAGCTTTCGCTTGTTTTGTGCACAGGATAGCTTCAGTCTTCCAGGGCTTTGACTTTTCTCTGGAGTGGGGGAGATCCAGTTTGGGTATCCATGTTTACAACAGAAGTTGCATAATGCCAACTTGGCATATTTTTGGAAAATACTTATTTCACATACATAAAAGAAATAATCGTAAATCTTCCTTAATGGCACCATTTTCTTATTAAAAATTTTAGAATTCATTTATGTTAGTACAGATTTATATATTATTAGATAACAGAATAAATCAGTATCTATTTCACGAATATATTAGAATCCCTAAAACTTGTTTTCTTTCACTTACCTTATCAACTCATAGATTTCAGCTGAAGAAATAAAGGATAATAGAGTGGTCTTGTTTGAAATGGAAGCCAGAAAACTGGATAATAAGGTGGGTAGATTATGCAGATTTCAACAAAGATCATGTTTTGCATCACGTTGATTCCCTTTTGAGAAATTAATAATGCAGTTACTATTGTGAACATCATCTGGGCATCACGCAGGGTATTAGTTACTTCCAAATTTTGCAGTTCTGTGTGTGTGTGTGTGTGTGTGTGTGTGTTTGTGTGTGTGTGTGAGTTTAAGCAGAACACATTTCCCTTTACATCTAGATGAAACAACTTCCTGGAGTGTCTTTCATCTAGATATGATCAAAGAATTTGTCTAGGTTAAAAGAGGAGTTGAATACAAGCATTAATGTTACTTGTAAAAGGCATGAGAGAGATTTAGTTGTATTATCTTTAGGAAAACAGCAAAAAGTCTATGTTTTATTAATTATAGGCCAGTTATCTTCTTTGCTTTCAAATTCAAGGGTCAATACTTCTTTCTTTCTTTCTTTTTTTTTTAGAGACAGAGTCTCACTCTGTTGCCTGGGCTGGAGTACAGTGGCATGATCATAGCTCACAGCCACCTGGAACTCCTGGGCTCAGGTGATTCTCCTGAGTAGTTAGTACTATAAGGGTGTAGCATCACACAGCTACTTTTTAAAATATTTTTTTTGTAGAGATGGAGTCTCGTTGCATTGCCTAGGCTGATCTCAACATCCTAGCCTCAAGCAATCCTCCCACCTCAACCTCTCAGAGTGCTGGGATTGCAGGTGTGAGCCACTGTGTCTACCCGGTGTTTGTATTTTTGACTATACCAGTTGTTGTTTGCTTGACATTAAACTTTGTGCTCAAGAGGGAAATAATATTATCTTAGTTTTTAAATTAATACTGAGGCTAATTCAGGACTAAAAAAATTTCTTCAGCTCAGGGAAGTATCTGCATATATTGCTGTGGGATTAAGAAGTGCCTTCATTTTCAAAAATAGTAAGGAATATATACTAAAGAGTATATAGATTTTAAAACAAATATAAATAAAAATGAAACAATAAAATCATCCATAATCTTACACTTGAGCTTAACATCTGTGAGTGATTTGTACATTCTTACAGAATTTTCTCTGTGTGTGTGTTGAGGATGATGATAAGGGCATTTTTGAGCAATCACTGTTCTTGAGTATTGTATAGGAGTGCTGTGGTGAATCACAGAGGAAATAGAGGATGTATTTTGTGCCCCTGAAGTATTTATTGTGCTTTCTGTATATCTGTGTCTGTTCTCTTGTGTGTATGAAGAAATGTATGGTATTGATGAAGGGGTTTTGGACATAGAAGGGTAAGTTATGAAGTCTAGGTCCAGAGCCATCTATTAACTGGAAAAGTGATCTTGGGAAAATCATTTAAGTCTTCTACATCAGCAATCCCCAACCTTTTTGGCACCAGGGAATGTTTTCATGGAAAAGAAATTTTCCACAGACCCCCAGTCCGGGGGAGCGGATGGTTTCAGGATGATTCAAGTGCATTGCATTTGTTGTGCACTTTATTTCTATTATTACTTTGTAACATACGATGAAATAATTATACACTCCTCATAGGTTGGGGACCCCTGCTCTAAATCCATTTTCTCTCTGGTAACTGCCCTGTCTCTCAGAGTTGGTATGGCTAATGTTTGTGATTTTTTTATATAAATCTACTCAGTGCCATGTGAATGAAAACCGTTACTGGTGAAAACAAGCCACAAACATATTTTACGGTCCGTTTGATCACTGTATTTTACAACCATCGTGTTTTTATTTTTTTTTTTTTTTGAGACAGAGTCTCACTCTGTTGCCCCGGCTAGAGTTAGTGCCGTGGCTTCAGCCTAGCTCACAGCAACCTCAAACTCCTGGGCTCAGGCGATCCTTCTGCCTCAGCCTCCCGAGTAGCTGGGACTACAGGCATGTGCCACTATGCCTGGCTAGTTTTTTTTTTTTTTTCTATATATTTTTAGTTGGCCAATTAATTTCTTTCTATTTTATAGTAGAGATGGGGTCTCGCTCTTGCTCAGGCTGGATTTGAACTCCTGACCTTGAGCAATCCGCCCGCCTCGGCCTCCCAGAGTGCTAGGATTACAGGCGTGAGCCACCGCGCCCGGCCACAACCATCGTGTTCTTGAGTAGTAAGAGTATGATACACAGGATTATGAGCACTTATCACAAGTATTTTAATAGTTCTCCCTAGTGGACCTCAGCAAGTTTCTAAGTTAATGAGAAAGATGATGGGATTTGTATTTACTGTTGGTGTATCTGCACCATGGAGTTAGACTTCTGGTGGTGCCAGCATGTATAAAGTGTGATCACACGTGGTTTTAGAGTAGAAAAATGTTTTTTGTTTGTTTTAAATGTAGGATCTATTTGGAAAGTCAGACCCATACCTGGAATTCCACAAGCAGACATCTGATGGAAACTGGCTAATGGTTCATCGAACGGAGGTAAATATCTGAATTTGAGAAGTAGAGTGGAGGTTTCCTTTGCAATTGTAGTAATCTGGATTTTTAAAAATTATGTATGTATGTCAATACCAGTGGATAATTAAAAAATACATATATAAAAATCTGAGTTCAGACTTACATACAGCCAGAGATACAAGGCCAACATGCTCACTTTTTTTCCTTTTAATGAAAAGAAAGCATGCTATAATGCTTAATTATTTTTATTTTAAAAATTTTAAGTTCTATAAAGAATACTAAATATATTCCTCTGTACCCCTTACCTAGATTCATCATACCTCCACACACTTGTGTTTTCTTTCTCTCTCTCTCTCTTTCTCTCACACATATACACATGCACACTTATGCACACACATACTTCCCTTTTGTAAAAGCATCCTAATATAGGCTGCAGCCATTATGACTCTTCACCTTTAAATGCTACAGCAGGCATTTCTCAAGAACTAGGGCATTCTATACAACAACACCTGAGAAAACTAACGTTTATTTAATAACATCATATTCACCATACCATTCATCTTCAGATTTCTTCAGTTGTCTCACACATGTTTTATATATATTTTGTTTTGTTTTGTCTGGGATCCGGTCAAGGCTCATGTTTTGCATTTGGCTATTATGTTTCCAATATAGGACTATTCTCTCTACCTCTTTCATATCCCCTTGCCATTGAATCTTTTGAATAATCAAGACCGGAATGTGCAACATCCTCACAACTAGATCCAGATCAAACATTTCTACCAAGAATGCTACACGTGTACCTCCCTCTGCATCGTCAGGGGGCTCATAGCGTCAGGCTGCCCAGTAGCGGTGATGCCATGCTTGGCTACTTAATTAAGCTGGTGACCACCAGATCTCGCCATGATAAGGTTCCATTTTTTTCCCATTGTAATTAATAAATGATATGTGGTGTGGTACTTTGAAACTGCATGTATTATCTATTCTCCAGCATTTTGTGCAGTAGTTTTAGCATCCATTGATGATCCTTGCCTGAATCAATCTCTATATTGGGGATTATAAAATAGTAATTTTTTTTCTCCTCAATTTTTCATCCCTTTTACTCATATTAGCAGGCATTTTTCTTTTACCTTTTCTCTCTCACTTTCTCTCTTTTTTAATATCATCATAAATGCATGGAGTATTACAACAAACGGTATGCGTTGTGTTGTAATTCATTACTGTCATTTTTGCTGCTGAAATTAATCCAAATTTGACCAGGGAGAGAGCTCCTGTAAGTGGCTCCTGTTTTTTGGTTTGGGTTTTTTTTTTTTTTTTTAAGGAAGACCCCATTCATTTTTAATCATTCTCTTAGTTCTCAGTTCACCTTGTACTTTCCCTGTCCCAGGGCTGGAATGAGCCATACCTCTTAAGGAACCCTATTCCTGTAGGAGGGTAATAGTGTTTATTTGTGTTTATTTATTTTTATTTTATTTTATTTTTTATTTTTGACAGTTTGCTAGCAAAAGGTAGTAATAGTATTTAAATACCAACATCTTAGTGCTGAATGTGCTCATTGCTACTGGGATGTCACTGTTTTTAGGCCTTTTTAATGGAAAAGGCAGCTGGGAAATATGTATATTTGTGTGTCTGTTTATTAGGTATGTATATAGAGTGTTAAAATTGTAAACCATGAATTTAGACTTATTTCTCCAATTTAAATCCAATATAGCAAGGTTCTTTCTTATTCCATATTTACCACTTTTTGTTTTATATTTGAATCTTCTTTGTCCTATGGTAAAATCCTGGTTACCAACAAAATCAATAATCTTCTGCAGTTTCCAATTGTACCTTGTAGTAGATGGTTATATTTCCTAAGTAGTTTTCTTCTTTCATCAGAATGTACCACAATTAGACAATTATCACATTTTTCAGGTAACCATTGTATAATATTGTCCTAGCTAGTTTCTTGTTGAAATAGTTGAGTGGGTAAAGAAGTGACAGAAGGTGAGAGTTTAGCAAGAACCTAGGAAAGGCAACAGCAAAACTTTAATAAACTAGATATTTTTCTAAAAGATCTTTGAACCTTCATTTTTATAGGTTATTAAAAACAACTTGAATCCTGTTTGGAGACCTTTTAAAATCTCTCTCAACTCTCTTTGCTATGGAGATATGGACAAAACCATTAAGGTAACTTGAAATTATATGTGTGTGTGTGTGTGTGTGTTTGTATAAAATACACAAATACTACACATTAACCTATTTTATAAAGTTAATTATATAAAATAATATTTAAAAAAGTAAATGATATAACAGAAACCCATAGGGTTGAAGTTTATGTATATATGAGTATAGTAATAGCAGAATAGAAATGTCTTCTGATTAAGTGAAATAGTTTAAGGAGTAGGCATGGTTTACTAATCTGCTGACCTAATGCTTAATCAAACAGTGTAATTTCTATTTTATTTTGTATTATACTTTTAAATATAAAATGTCCAATTTAAATATATGTATATATTTTAATACGATTGCTTTGCTCTGCCAATAGGAGATACATTTAACTACATTCTTTGCCTTTGGTGTGTCCCTTGCAGATAAAAGTGAATGTTACCCTAAGAACCAAACACTTCCTCCAGCCCTTAGCAAGGGAAGAGAATAGTGGTGGCATTTCTGTTCCTTATTTTCAGAGCAAGGTATAATTCACTGAAAGCTTTTAGATGGCTTTAGTTTTAGAGAGTCAGGGAAGTGGGGTGGAAACAGCAAACAGCAGATGTCTCAGTGGGCTTTTTAAATGTTTTTGTTCATAGGCATTTAGCAACAACTATGCATATATATATATGTATGTGTATGTATATATATATTTTTGAGACACTTTTATACTAGAGTTATCATCTTTAAATAATTCTAAATAGAAGCCTTTCTTATGCTCAGAGGTCAGCAGACCAATTTTTTTAAAAAAATTAATTTGGTAAAAGCAGGAAAGGTAATATTGTGGTACAAGTATAGGATTTGGAGTCAGACCCCAGTTCAAGTTTTGGCTTAACCAACTAAGGCCTTTAACCAACTAAGGGATCTTGGGCAGGTCACTTAACTTCTTCACTTTTATAATGGAGATAATTTCTACCTTACAAAAAAGTAAAGATGAAATTAACAAAAGTAAAAATTTTGTAAATCATTAAATACAGTAGAGGTGCCATTATTATTGAAAACCACTTCATTTCTGATATCCTTAAAAATTGTTCCTAGTTTGCAGAGAACTTTAAAAATCCCATGTAAGTATGATTTTGTATGGTATTTTAAACAGCAGTGAAAAATTTAGGTCCAAAATAAATAGTACAAAACTAGCTATAAAAATTAGTTTGTATTATACCAAATCCAGAACTTTTGCTTTTCTCATTGAAAACAGTAAGCATCATTAAATGTGAGAAGGCAGCAATGTCTGGGGAAAAAATGCCTAAGCCATAACTATTTGATTGTTTGTAATGATATGTTAACAATGAAACAATGTTTTTTAAACTTTTTTGCTCACAGTGGCATGCTTACAGAGCTATTTTATTATAGTAAGTAAATTGATTTTCTGAGTTTTCTCTGATAAATGTCTTTCATTCTTCAAAGTTTCTTGGTTTGTTTTTAACTATACATAACTTGGTTTGACACGTCATTGCTGACTTTATTTCACTCAGTTCTGTATTTTTTTGCAATATCAGAAAGTCATACATTTGTGATTCTGTTACGGTTTGGAAATTGCTTATAGGCATCGTAAAGAGTAAAGGGCAGAGAATAGAGTCAGAATCCTTGCTAGTTTCTTTGCTGCAATATATTATTACTCTAGCATGTATTATGTCCATAAGATCAGGTGAATAAGAGAAATAATCATGCATGTTGCTACCTTGCCTAAAATGGGAATGCCTTAGTGAACGTAGTATTGTGTGGTGTGTGTATTCTTTTACATATATACATATAAACATATGTATATATACATACATTTATTATTTATTATGCATATACAAGGGCTATCTGGAAAGTATCCAGCCATGTAATATGAAAAATAGAGACATTTATTATATTAACCATGGCTGGATACTTTCCAGAAAGCCCTCATATTTATTATGCGTATGCACAGTATACATTATATGTATATTATGTATATACATTATGTATCTGTATATGTATAGGTATATTTTGTATAGCTGTTAAATGTATATGTATACATTTATTATACATTTATATATACATATGCACATACATTATTATGCATACTGTTATGCATAACAGTATACATAACATTATTGTGCATACAGTTGTTTAAACAACCAATAGTACTAGTCTTTGAATTCTTGAGAAGAGAGAAATTAAATGATATAAATCTTATCTCAAACTGTACCTGGACATATGCCAGGATTATAAATATCATGTCTACCTTTAAGAGGACAAAAGGGGCTATTCTATATTTATTATAATAATGAGAACTTTTAGTTTAAAAATATTTTTTACATTTCCTGAAGTTTCAGTCAGTCTAAACATATGAACAGTTTTAGCCCTATTTATAAACTTTAAGTAAAATCTTGGCCTTATCAAGACTTAATCTTGTAGATACAAATTGGTATTCCCTGAATACAAAGTTATTCCCTAAATTGTAAAGTTCTGTCTTCCGTAATTGAAAAATATCTGTTAAAGAAACATGAACTTATTAAAATATTAAGATAGTTTGTTTTCTACCTTATCTAAGTTTTACTTCCTCTGGAAAAAATTATTAAAATTATTAACTTTCTTTTCTTTTGATACACTAAAGAGTCAGATAAAAGGCTTTTGGGTTAAGAATTGGATACTGAAAATGTAGGGCAAGAGTCAAACTGTCAGACTTGGTCAGTGACCAAAGTGCCTGCAAAGCACTTCTTTTTTTTGTTTTTTCTTTCCTTTCCTTCTTTCCTTCCTCCCTACCTCCCTCCCTTTTTTCCTTCCTTCCTTCCTTCCTTCCTTTCTTTTTTTTGGTGAGAGGGTCTTCTGCTGTTGTCCAGGCTGGAGTATAGTGGCATGATCACAGCTCTTTGTAACTTAAGCTCCTGGGCTCAACCGATCCTCCTGCCTCAGTCTCCTGAGCAGCTGGGCCTATAGGCACACACCACCATGCCTGGCTATTTTTTAAATTGTTTGTGGAGATGGGATCTCACTGTGTTGCCCAAGCTGATCTTGTATTCCTGGCCTCAAGTGATTCTCCTGCCTTAGCCTCCCAAATGCTGGGATTACCACATCTGACCCAAATAAAATCCCTTACTGTTAACTCAAAGTTGCAATTCTGGATCTTGGCTATTTTGATTGATTGATTGATTTTTGGTGTTCTTGAAGAAGAATGAAAACACAAGTAAGTAATTTAAGACTTCCAGTTATGGTAAGCACTCAATTCATAGAACCAAGGGGGAAAACAATTACTTTGCCAAGTATATATATAAAATCCTAAGCATTTTAACTTGATGATTAATATCACTTTGTGAAGGATGATAGCAAGATGAAGCTCTCTTTTGGCTGAGGGTAAATGTAAATTGCTTCTCAATCACAAGCTTTTATTTTAAAGCACAGGCTATAGAAGAATTTGAGAGTGTACTAAGCATAGCTTTACTTTACCTGTGTTGGTTACCACACAAGGCATCCTGTCTTCTAAGACTTTTTATTTAATTCCTCCAAGTTTTAGTTCTGCAAAATGGGAATGATAGTAACAGAATTTCCACTCTCTGTACCTCACAATGCTGTTTAGAGAATGTGCACAGTGCACATCATAAATGTTTGCAGAAATGAAATAATCTGTTTTGAAATTATAAAGTACTATAAAAACATCGGTGTTGAATGTACGCAATCATTATGGCCAGTTTGCAAGTTCCCTTGAACACCTCTGCTTGCTAATAATTCATGCCACCTTATTTTTCCCACTCTAAAGAATATTCTAGTATTCTAGTGCATATTTACTTTTTGGTTACTTCTGTCAACCTGGCACAAAACTACACGCAAATTAAATACTCTCACCTCTCTTCTTTCTACTTTCAGAGAGGGAGCATTATAAGACTAGAACTCACCCTGTCTCATGTGGAAATAGAGTAAATATGAGGAACTATAGATAGTTCCTCAGTGGACTGAGTTCGCTTGCCTTGGAATTGTCCATTTCATTGTAAGAATTGTGATCCTCAAAATGATGGAAATCTGACTTTATCATATCTAACTTTTAATACAAACCTAGCCTCACCACATTGTAGCTAATGAAATATATTTTCCATAAATCCAAATTATCTAGGATTTGGTTATATAATTTTTAGCTGCCTAGAATATTGACTTCCTCCCTTTCTCTAGACAATGGCTTTTAGCCCTGGCCTAGTGCTAACGAGGTAAAGAAGCAGATGAGAAAGAAGCTATAATTTCATTTTGCCCTTTATCAGCATTTATAAAGGGCATTATAGAGGAGCTAGAAACTGCTTAATGTAGAATTTAAGTAGTATTTGTGTTTTTCATCTGCCTGTGATCTGTCTTAGAGCCCCATTCTAAGGATAGTTGGGGTTCGAAAGTGTTTCACTATTGCTACCCTAGGAAGTTAATTCTTGCTTTTCCAAGTAGGGACTGCATAGTAAACATTTTCACTTCTTTTAATTAAAATGGCACTTCTTGAGAGGTTACATTTATTGCAACAACACTTTTTAATAAAATTACATTGATGTTTATATATTTTATTATACTTATTTAATAAAGTTTATATATTTTTGTGTTATACTTAATTTCAGGTAGAGTGTTATGATTATGACAATGATGGGTCACATGATCTCATTGGAACATTTCAAACCACCATGACAAAACTGAAAGACGCCTCCAGAAATTCACCTGTGAGTTACATCTTTGCATTTGCGTATACCTTATAGTTTGGCCATATTTATTACTGTATTTCATTTTTTCCCTTGGCATAGCAAATGGTTTACTGTGTTTTACTCTATGTCACATAATGCTCTGAAATATTTAGTAATCACCTAATCCAAAATTCATATTTGGGATATGAGTTTTATTGAACAGAACACCGTGTAATGGTTACCAATGCCAGGTAAGGACCCCAACTACATAGAGGATAGCAAAGATCATCACAATGTCAGTTACTACGAATAGAAGTCTAAACAGTTTTGTCTACTGTGTCTTGGAATTGGAGTCACCAAGGCAAACACAATACAGTCAAGCACTGGAGGGAGCAGTACTTTACTCACGTGAAGAAAAAAACGTAACAGGATCAGCTTCAATAGTAGACATTGGTCCCCCATGGACAGCACATCTGGCAGCCAACACAAGGCACTTGGCCTCAGTGTACTCTTCTGGTGCTGCAGTAGAAGGACCCTGCCCCTCCCACATGGAGTCTGAAAGCTGGGGGCAGGCCTGAGAGCCATTGACACACAGGCTTAAGCAGAACAAAGGAGTACTCATTGAACCTGAAAGTGTGAATGAATGAAGTAATGTAGCCTTTTTTTCAATGAGAATTCTATTTAGGGCATTTCTGTATCTCTGATACTCAATAATTAATATTTCTAATTATGACCGAAACTCTGGCAAGATCCTGAACCATCAAGGACTTTGTTTAACATAATTCTGTTTTGCATGATTGTATCAAATGTGTTTTTCAATGCTTGATTCTTAGAGAATTAGTAATGACTAAGTATATAAGTGTCTTTCTGTTAACCAGAAGAGGCAGCTTATTGAGTATTGATTGTCTCTTATGCTATTATTAGGCAAGACAGTGAGAATTTGAAGGTATAGCTTAGAGGTGATTGTACCCCAGCTGTGAAGCAGAAATTAAATGAAACAATTGAGAATAATACAGAAAATGTAGCTAAATTTTATATGGTTGTAGAAGTTTAAGGAGATGGATGGAGATCAGAGAAGACTAGTGGTGGAAATTACACAGAAGAACAATGTGAGCCAAGCCTTAAGGATGGATAGGTATATGGGAGGTGGAAGGAAGATCATTCTGTTTGGGGGAAGGAACTATAAAAGAGAATGTATTAGATATTGGATCCATTTCTAACACATATTCCTAGTGGAAAGAGATGGTCTTTGCTGCATATTTTACCATAGGATTGGGCTTTCATATATTTGTTTTATGATGTTGGGTTTTTTCCTTCTTTTCTAAAAGCCGTATTTTTGTTCTTTGTGTTGATAATAGCTAAGGGTAATACTATATTTCATTTATTATAGAGGAGAAAGATTATTACTTGAAACATTGCAAGGAAATTACCTACAGAGGTGATGTTTATTCTTGGGAACTATTTTAAAAGATATGTGATTTTAGGAGTGCCTTGATTGATAGAAATTTAACTGATAAGTAATCCACATACTTAATGTATTATGGAATTGTTTTTGAGTTGTATTTTGCTGCAGACTTATATCAGTAGGTGGTTTGATTCCAAGAGAAAAAAGTTATTTATTTGAATTTGCATTGGCATTTCTGCGATTGCTAATAAAAATAAACATTTTGTTTTCTTTTTCTACAGATTGAATTTGAATGCATAAATGAAAAAAAGAGGCAAAAGAAAAAAAGCTACAAGAATTCAGGTGTTATCGTTGTGAAACACTGTGAGGTTAGTTGGTTGGCCTTGGCTACTTGTAATGAGATTATATTTCAAGTTCTTCTATCTGTACGGTTTATATCAAACAAATACTTGAATTTTAGGCAATTGAAAATCCCATGAGCGTCTGGTCACTTTTAGGAAAAAGAATAGAGTAGGAAATAGTAAAGATATCTTTCAAGTAACTTGCTTCCAAGGTTTGACAATGTATTAGCAAAGGACAAGGAATATTAAAGTGTTTTTCATTATCTTAGGAAATATCAGGCATTGTAATATTTTCCTAGCCCATTAGGAAATGGCCTGACCCAGTGCATTTATTCTCATTGTAGTCTTAAGATGAGATGTTATGAGTGGAGAGGAAAAGCCAGATTTCTTAAAGTGAACAAGTGGAGGTTTTTTTGTTTGTTTGCTTTTGGTTTTTGTTTTTTTTTTAAATCTCAATTACTGTGCTTATTAAAGTTCTCAACATAATAGACTCATTATTAATTTCTTAAAACTTAAAGTGAGTGTATTTCATCTTTGGCCATTAATATTCTAATGTTAACATTGCTATAATCTTGAAGTAAAATCATATATATTCATGACATGTAAAGGTAGAGATGCCTTAAACTTGAAAACAGGGAGATTTACACATTTTGTATCATGTGCTGTTCAGTTTACAAACTTTTGAAAACATATGCCAAAGAGCTTTTTGTTTCTCTTGCATAGTAGGAGAGTTGTAATTTTAACAGTTTTTTCTTTATCTTTAGATTACAGTAGAATGCACATTTCTTGACTATATCATGGGAGGATGTCAGCTGAATTTTACTGTAAGTAACAAACTGAATTTTTCAGCATAGGTTGTAACATGTTACTTTTTTCTCCATTTTACAATATTCTTTCTTTTACTGCAAACTAACTTTGTGATGAACTTTACACAATCTGCTCAGCATGGTCTCCTCAGAAACCTCAGACAGGTTGTCTAGGTTTATCAAAACTCTCAGCTTTGTTGATGAGATCTTTTCTTCCTGAGAGAAAGCAGATATGTATAACCTAGTGGTTTTCCTGAGATAATTTAAGTAATAGAAAGCATCAGTCAAACAAACTTACAATAAACAGTCTCTAAGTCGAGGTAATCAGTATGTTAATTCATGATTTAAGACATTTAGAAAAATAGGAACGATAGGATATTTCATGTTTAGGCCTTAACTTTTAATTGTCTGTGGAAACAGTGGTGGGCATTTATTAGGAAATGGCAGTAGCAGGCTCCAGGATAAATGTTTGTCTCTCCTCTCGTGAAGTTTTCCTGGACATCAACCACAGGTGTAATTGTTATTTGACAGGTGGGAGTGGACTTCACTGGCTCCAATGGGGACCCCAGGTCTCCAGACTCCCTTCATTACATCAGCCCCAATGGTGTTAATGAGTATTTGACTGCCATCTGGTCTGTGGGACTGGTGATTCAAGATTATGATGCGTGAGTATGACTTTGGAAAAACTAAAATGCTTGTTTTTGTAATTCCCCAGAAAGGGCAGTTTCTGTTTCATCAGATGGCTAGAATTCTGATATAAGGTGGCAGGATGATGGTGCTGGGAGGAATGGCTTTCTCCTTAAAATTCGCCTTATTTTCTTCTATTTTACTCTTTGTGGCAATCTTAGTGTTTACCTTTGATCTCGAATCTCTTGCTGTGATTAGTTATATTATATATAGCTTGCTTATTTAATAGCTGATATATGTCAGCAAGGCTGTTCTTTCTTTGATCTTGTTTCCTTGGGGTTTATTCATCAGGCGTAAGTTGTATATGATGGAAGTCCAGATGACATGTTTTGTAAACACTAGTAAAAACTATTTCTTACCTATTTCCTTGGCAGTCGTCAAATTATTATTTTTTTATTTTTGTTTTTTTTTTTTTTTTTTGAGACAGAGTCTGAATCTGTTGCCCAGGCTAGAGTGCCGTGGCGTCATCCTAGCTCACAGCAACCTCAAACTCCTGGGCTCAAGCGATCCTACTTCCTCAGCCTCCCAAGTAGGTGGGGCTATAGGCATGCGCCACCATGCCCGGCTAATTTTTTCTATATATATTTTTAGTTGGCCAATTAATTTCTTTCTATTTTTAGTAGAGACAGGGTCTCGCTCTTGCTCAGGCTGGTCTCAAACTCCTGAGCTCAAATGATCCTCCCACCTCGGCCTCCCAGAGTGCTAGGATTATAGGTGTGAGCCACCGCACCTGGCCATTTCTCTGAGATTCTTAGTGAATTTTCTTCTGCTCCCTAGGTTGTATCTGTTTTCTCTGAGTTTTTGTTTTGTTTCATTTATTTTCTCCTACTATTTTAGAAATATTTCTAATGTTGTCGCATGGTCTTAAGCTGT
>CAUYMX010015071.1:0-12300 GCA_963573855.1 Lepilemur septentrionalis
AAGCAATCCTAAGCAAAAAGAACAAATTTGGAGGCATCACATTACCTGACTTCAAATTATAGCACAAGGCTGTAGTAACCACAACAGCATAGTACTGGTATAAAAAATAGACACATAGATCAATGGAACAGAATAGAGAACCCAGAAATAAAATCATATACCTACAGATATGATAGAATGACAGATATTCAACAAAGAAGAGAAAGCATACACCGGGGAAAGGATGTCCTCTTCAATAAATGGTACTGGGAACACTGAATATTCACATGCGGAAGAATGAAACTGGATCCTCTCTTCCACCATATACAAAAATTAACTCAAGATAGATTAAAGACTTCAATGTAAGACCTGAAACCATAAAAGTTCTAGAAGAAAATCTAGAAAAAACTCTTCTGGACATTGGCTTAGTCAAAGAATTTATGACTAAGACCCCAAAAGCAAATATGACAAAAACAAAAATAAATAGAACTTTATTAAGCTAAAAAGCTTCTGCACAGCAAAAGAAATAATCAACAGAGTAAACAGACAACCTGCAGAATGGGAGAAAATATTCATAAACTATACATCCAGCAAGGGGGCTAATATCAAAATCTACAAGGAACTCAAACAAATAATCAAGAAAAAAACTAATAATCCCATTAAAAAGTTGGCAAAAGACATGAACAGACATTTTTCAAAAGAAGATATACAAATGGCCAACAAGCATATGAAAATATGTTCAACATGTCTAAGCATCAGGGAAATGCAAATTAAAACCACAATGTGATATTACCTTAACACTGTCAGAATGGCCACTATTAAAAAGTAAAAAAACAATAGATGTTGGCTCAAATGTGGTGAAAAGGGAATGCTTATACACTATTGGCAGGAATGTAAACCAGTACAACCTCTATGGAAAACAGTATGGAGATTCCTCAAAGAACTAAAAGTAGACCTACCATTCAATCTAGCAATCCCACTACTGGGTATCTACCCAAAGGAAAAGAAGTCAGTATATCAACAAGACACATGTACTCGTATGTCTATCACGCACAATTCATAATTGCAAAGATATAGAATCAACCTAACTGCCCATCAACTGATGACTGGATAAAGAAAATACACATATACCCCCTAGAGTGCTACTAAGCCATAAAAAAAGAATGAAATAATATATTTTGCAGAAATTGGATGGAACTTAGGGCCATTATCCTAAGTGAAGTATCTTAGGAATGGAAAAACAAATACTGCTTGTAAGTGGACACTTATATGTGGGAGACAAGCTGCAGTGTGCAGGGGGTGCAGAGGGGCATAATGGACATTGGACTCAGAAGGGAGAAGGCTGGGAGAGAGGGAAAGGGATGAAAAATTATCCATCAGGTACCAGGTACACTATTCAGGTGACAGGCACAATAAAAGCCCTGATTTCACTATACAATTCATCCACGTAACAAAAAACCATTTGTACCCCCTAAATCTATTGAAATAAAATTTTAAAAACATAAAAAGGGTTAAATATAATACAAACTGTTTGAATTTCCTTTAATAGGTAAGTTAGAATTTATTTACCTGACGGTTTACATGCCTTACAAATCCTATTAAAAAATTGAAGTTCAAGAAATATCCAATTCTCTAATTTTTGTCTTTTCCTTTCTAGAAAGAAACTAACTACAGGTACTCATTGCTTTTTATTTTTTGTTTTTCAGACCCTGGAATCATTAGGTTTTTGAAGACGCTGTCCTCACATGAGCGTTCCATCATAACAAGGTCGGGGACTAGACAAGAGCCAATCACATGGCATCACCCTGGCAGCGCTGCAAATCTGTGAATTCTGGAGACAGGACACTCTCTCATGCCTGCTCGCTCCTCCCAAACATCCCATTGTTCTCACTATCATGTCTTCAGTATTTCATTTTTTCCTTTAAGCTTCATAGAATGCTTTTCATTTAACTTTCCTTTTTACATTCTTCTAGTTCGTTCAGAAGTTCTGAGGCCAACCTTTAAAGGCTATTTGTTAGATAAACTCAGGTCAAATATTTTTAATATTATTGATAATTAGACAATACAAATAAAAGCATCAATTAGACCCTATTTACATCACGTGGGATGAGCGAAAATTCAGGGAAGCTGCTGGTCCAAAGTGGAGCATGCCTGTTGTGTCTTTGTTCACAAGCTTCTCAAAATCCAGTAAGGAAAGGTGAATCAACGACACCTAAGAACAGTGTGGAGGCGGGTCAGCTTTGATGGAGTGGGAGAAGAGGCCTCGAGTGGGCCGCTCGACCACCTCCAGAAGCTGTCAAGGGACGCTATTTGTTATTTTAACACCGGAACCACAAGAGCACACTCTCCAGAGAGCTCTAAGAGACAGACCTCAACACTAAGGTCTGACTAACTTTGATGATAAAGACTCAAATTTAGACAGAGGCACTCAGATGGCCAGTTAGTTCACCTGGAAATACCTGCCACTCAGGACTCTCTAATGAGAAGGCAGGATATGCCAAACTCTCAGGGCTGCCTGACAGAACTCTGTGTGGACGGATGCGTTCTATACTCGTACCATTCGGTATAGTAGCCACTAGCCATATGTGGCTATTGAACATTAGAAATATGACCAAGTGTGTCTGAGGAGCTGATGTTTTAAACTCTATTTAATTTTAATGAATTTGAGTTTAAGCAGACACGTGTGACTAGTGACTACCATACTGAACTCTGTAACTCTAGCTTAAACAGGCCGGGTGCGGTGGCTCACGCCTGTAATCCTAGCACTCTGGGAGGCCAAGGCGGGCGGATTGCTCAAGGTCAGGAGTTCGAGACCAGCCTGAGCAACAGCGAGACCCCATCTCTACTATAAATAGAAAGAAATTAATTGGCCAACTAAAATATATAGAAAAAATTAGCCGGGCATGGTGGCGCATGCCTGTAGTCCCAGCTACCCCGGAGGCCAAGGCAGAAGGAACGCTTAAGCCCAGGAGTTTGAGGTTGCTGTGAGCTAGGCTGACGCCACGGCACTCACTCTAGCCCAGGCAACAGAGTGAGACTCTGTCTCAAAAAAAAAAAAAACAAAAAACAAAACTCTAGCTTAAACACACACATGCATGCATGCACCCCCCCCACACACACAGCCTGAGGAAGATTTTCTATAGCCACTTACTCCTAGTGATGTCTAGAAAGTGGCTCTACCACCTCCTCCAGCGTCCTCAGCTGAGACAGAGTACCCTCCCAATGACGGCGTCTCTACTTTGTGCTCTCCCCTCTGCCTGGCTTCCCTTCTCCTCCTCTCCATCACTCAGCACCAACCGTTTCCGCTGGTCCAGCCTCACTCTCATACTCCGTGAGCCCCACAGATTTGCGCAAGTGGCCAAGCACATACGTACCTTTATTTCTTCAATGGATACTATATCTTTTTTCTTTTAGGTGTTAGTAGATTTACACATATAACATTTATATTCAAGTACGCTATTGGGGAGTGCCTCTCATTATGTCTTACACTGACATTTGCTTTGGTTCATTTAAAAATGTTTTAGGCACTGGCTTCCAGGAGGGCCTGAAAACCCCAGTAAGGCAAGGGCTTCCTGCACTGCCTTTGGATCTCTTCAAACAAATGTTTTCTTGCTGCACATATTATATGACTTATTCTTTATTCTTTATCTATGGTGTTTGTTTTACATATTTGTGTATTTGGAGAACTTTGATGTTAATTCTGTTCAGTTTTAATATATATATTCTGTTTCTAGATCACTAATGTGATATTTCACCTATACATTTTTTTTTTTACCAGTTGATGGGGATAGAAAAACCAGCAAGGATATATACATTTATTTGCATTTATCTTTCTCATAAGCATCATCTATTCCATGTTATTATCAAATATTTAAAACACAAGCATATTGTACAACACAACTTCACATTTTCTATTCTTTCACAGAATAAGAGAGAAAAAGAAATAGAGGCAAGATGAAAACAAAAAGGGAAAGGTAAGAGGCGCTGGAATTTCTCTAGAAGAAAGCAAGTATCAGGACCGGGATGAGGCACAGGGTGGTGAGCATATCTGAGAAAGTGTGTACTTCTGAGGAAAACTGTCAGAGAACAGAGACTCTGAGACATGATGTGGGTCTGGGAAACACCCTGTAAGTCCAGGAAGGCCCTAGAAGGACAGAGGTAGGCAGGCAGCCGGAAACGTTTTAAAAGGGCCTTTACAAGACAGAGAAGGGAGTGTCATGCGGGTAGCTGGCTCCAAGAGGCTCATTTGTGGTGCTGTATGTAGCTTCTAATCTGCATAATGTTTTTCATTCATTCCTGCAATAATTTAAATATGAAAAAAATTTTACCTGTGATGTCCTGAATAACGTGGACCACGGATATGGCCTATTCCTCGGCACCCTGGCGTAGGACAAACAGCTTGACCCGGAAGGATTTTCACATCATTTGCTCCTTCAGGAAGTAAAAGAACATATCTTGAAAACACCCTCATTAAAGAAGACCTTAAAAGATTAAAATGTATAAATGATGTTAATTAGGACTTTACATATTGAAAATAAACCATCACCAAAAAACACTTATTGATTATTTATATTTTGTAACATAATTTAGCAGAAAATATCAGTGGTGTGATAAATAACACTAACAGCACAACTAATATCAGACAGAAAGGAAAATGAATAGGCATTGAAGAAATTTAAAAACAAATATGAGAACATTCACTTATTTCTGTCAGAGATTAATAATAGCAAAAGCAATGCAGCATGAGCCGAGAATGTGGGTATGTGAGGTCTGGGTTGTGGCTCCCCAGTGAAATCCTCACTCAGCCACAGCAAGGCTCCTCAAATGCTGGACAGAAACCGCGCTTGCAAACAGGGAGTGCTGCAGACAGCAGACATGGCCCTCACACATGCTTGCTCAAGAGCTGTCAAAGCTGGGTAAGAACTGACATTAGACTATGCTATAGCATACCATACTATGTACTATACTATATCCTATACTACACTATACTAAACTATATACTATACTGTATCCCATGCTACACTGCACTATACTATACTATATCCTATAGTACGCTGCACTGTACACTAACCACTCTAGGTCAGAGATGAATTCTGTCAAGCCCAAGAGGCAATCTACTGCTAAAGATTATCAGGCTTAAACCCCCCATATCCTGTTCTATGATTTTCCTCAGTCTTCCCCACCCACCCACACACCAGCTCCTGGGGTGCCGTCCCACGCCACCATACCACTCTGGGTCTTACGTCAGTGGCCATTCCACACTTGCCTTGTCCCCTCCCAGCTCTCAGACTTCCATTTCCTGTTCAACAAACTCCTTGTTTCCTCATCCTCGTCTCAGTATTCTCTCCTCCTCCCAGCTCTAGCGTCACTGGAATGCTGGCTAAGGACATGGCTTCCTGCAGCCCTCCTTAGGAGGAGCCAGTGCCCTCCTCCTCCCTCTTCCTCCGGTGCCTCCTCCGGAGCACGCCTCTAAGACTCCTGCCATCTGAGGCTGGCGGCATGGGCTCCCGTCCACCTGCCTGCTGTCCCCCAACACCATTCAGGGAAGACCGGCTCCGGCTCGCCGTGGTCTCCTCTGCCAGCAGTCACCCAGGCCAGCTCAGTGCCCACACGGTCATGCTGCCCCTCGTGCTGCCCCCGCAGCCCATTAACTCCATCCGCTCATTCACACAGAAAACCCTCCCCAGCTTGTCGTCACCCAAAACCGCTCTGCTTCTAAAATCACTAAGCAACACCCCATCTGACTGAAAAATCCCGTTCTTCCCGATTGCAGGTACCCCAAGTGCTGACGGTGTTTTCAACATCAGTGGCATTTCCAGGCCACTAGTTTCCCTTCTTTCCTTTTCCTCAGTCTCTTCTGCTCATAAGCCCCTGTTTAACTTAGATTCCATCAACCCCATCATTTGACCTACTATTGCAAATAACTTAAACTCTCCTGCCTTTCTGACTTTCTATCATTCCTAGCTGTGGGGATAAAGGGTAATCATAGATCAGTTGAAACATGCAGCTGCTCTATGTTTTGCATAACTAAGTTCTCCTGGAAAAAAATTAGACATAGTGCAGACTGATGTTACCAGAACACCACTGTCCACATCTTCCACCAACCCTCACCTTCGGCTCTCAGTGGCTCAGCGGCTCAGCCTGCCTGCTCCTAAGTGAGGACGCAGGAGCTGGTGGACAGGAACGCCATCCCACCCTGCCCATCATCTCCCTCCTTCCTTCCATTACAACACACAGAGCATTCTCCCTGCTCCAAAGCAATGCCTCACCATTTATGTTTGCACCCATCCACCTCCCCTTCCCCAGGATCTGCAGGCTATCATATATTTCAATGGTTCCTGGACTACTGACAAACACCTAAACATATGCCAGTTCCCCCTATTATAAAAACAAACAAAGACAAAAGAGAAAACACGAACCTACAACTTTACTTGGCTCCCACGTTCCCCCTTAGCTGCTGTTCACCCTTTTCTCCTTCATAGCAAACTTCTCAAAGAAGTTATCTCTATCCTCACAGCTCCCTTCTCAAGTCACATTAATCTACCTTCTAAGGTCACTAACGACCTCTGTGCATTAAGCCTCTGTGCACTGCTGAGTATGCATCACACTCAACGCCTATACTACCATTAATCGCAGCTGGCTGTCTCCTCTTGGAATTGTTATCGCCCGTTGGCTTTGGTGACATCATGCTGACAGTTTTCCTTCTGCATATGAACATTCTTTTGTAATCTCCTTTGCCAATTTTCCTCCTCCAGTTGACGTTAATATGTCAGGGAACCTCCTCAAGATTTGTTCCTGGGCCACGCATTTCTACAGCTTCATACACAACTGTATGCAACAGAGGCTCACACACTTGAGCCCAGGCATTCTTGAAGTTCCAGACCAACATATCTAACTTTCCACTCATCATCTCCATGGGAATGTTATAAAGTCACTTCAAACTCAAGATGTTCAGACTGAATCCATTGTCTTGTCTTCCTAACCTACTCTTTCCCTAGAGTGGCTCATCTTGATAAACCATCTCACATTCCACGCCAGACACGTGGGTCCTTGACATCCCCTCTCCCTCATGTCACTGCACCCTATCAATCAATCCTCAATTTCTTAGCCATTTCTTTAACCTGGCCTAATCTAATCCACCATCATCTCCTGCCTGGAGAATTTCAATAGCCATTCTTTACTCATCCCAATCTATTCTCTATCCTACAAACAGAACAATATTTTCAAAACATAAATCTAATCATATCATTTTCTTCCCAGCACCTTTTAATGGCTTCTCATTGCTGTTAGGACTAAACCCCAAATCCTTAGCCTTGCGTAGCTGATCTGGCTCCTGTCTCTTCAGAGATATCTTACATGTTTTTTCTCCATATTCAGTATTCTGCATCCATACTGGCCTTTTCCTGCTCCTTGAACCTGCTAGGTTCTTTCAAATCTCAGGGCTTTTGCATATTGGAATAAGCATCCCACCGTTCCTTTGAATAACTGCTATTTACCTTTCAGGTCACAGTTTATATTTCACAGCCTCAGGCTAACTTCTAAGAGGAGGTTAGGTCCCCATTTTATATAGCATTTACCTCAACTATAAATTAAACAATCATTTGTTTAATGTTTACCTCAGTTATTAGACTGCAAGCTTCAAGCCTGAGTCTATTTCACCATTGTGTCACCAGTACCTAACCTGACACATAGTTAGTGCTCAGTAAATGCTTATTGAATGAACAGGTGAGTATTCCATAGTTCTTCCCTGAGGTGCTCATGGTCTAGGAAAGAGGCTTACATAGCGACCTGAAATTCATATTACAGTGTAATTACCTTGCATGAAAATACTGACTGATGCTAGGTCCCAATATGTGGTGATATTAGAACAAATATTTAAACTCAAATTATGTTTTCATTACATTGAATGAACTGTAAGAAAGTATACCTTAGACATTTCTTATGCTCTCATAACTTTGTATTGAGGGATAAGTAGAGAGAAAAAGAGCTCCCCTATCCAAAGGCAATTTTTGGAAACAGCTTTTTAACAAAACAACTTTCAAATAAATCAGAGGAGTTGGTGTTTAAAAATTGTAAACCAGTCCCTAATTTAAAAATATGCTTGTGTCATTCAGTAAACAAAAGGATCTATGAGAAAAGAAACATAGGGTATATAAATAGACTTTTGCCTAAACTGCTTCTCACAACACACTACCTAGGCTACCACCAAAAAGGCCCAAGATATTAAACCCACATACAAACAAACAAAAAAATACTCTCCATCAGCCAATCCAGATGTAACTCTGGACAACATTCCACACACAGTGACCTCCCAGTGAATGCTATTTAATATTGTTTTCAGTACTATTTCAATACACTTGATTAAATTAAAGCTTAAAGTGATATTTTTAACATTTGTCAATGCATATTTATCTCCATATCCCTCCCAGGCATCATAATTTTCTCCTTGGTAGAGCTGGAAGGAGAGGCATGACCTCAACTACAGGAGGAAGAGTTATCACATTAAGAGCCACAGCAAAGGATTTAACAAAGGAGTCAAGAAGAAGAGGAAATAAAAATGCACGGAACCTAGCAATTTCCTCATTAAATACTGTATGATGAAGTGTAATGGGCTGAATCAATGGTGAATTACGCAGAGAGCTACCCATGGGGGAAAAGAAACTTGCAAATTCTACAACAGTTCACATTATTGCCTCTAAGATAAAGGAAACCCATGATTAAATTAATGGTTTTTTTTTCCAGAAAATAATCATATTTTTCCAAGAATACCTTATTTGTAATTTGGATATTGAGAGAATTAGATTTCAAGAAAAAATGTTCCCAGCTCTAAACGACTTCTTCAGAGACGCCATCCCTGACCATGTTAGCCTTTCCTGCATTCTTCTTACCACTTATCCTGAAATTAATTTCCTAGTTTATTTGCTTATATCAAACTGTCTCCTTCACTAGAGCGAGGACATTTACCTCATCTCACCTGTTCACCACTGAGCTCCTAGCACCTACTAGAGCAGTGATTGGCATGTAATAAATAATAAGAATGTTTCATGAATGCATAAAGGATAATAAAAACAACAGCAATTAATACCTATAAACATTTTTGAGGATCTTCACCACACTGCTGTGAGATAATCACTATTTCATTCTCATTTCCTATCCTGGCTTGTCTAAAATCAATCTCTCATCTTCTGTTTCTGAATACTAGAAGCTACTTGCTCTGTCAAGCAGCAGGAATGACTCCTAATTTATTACAAGTCTTCTCTGAAAAACTTTACTTAGGTAGGAGTAAATCTAATGTCAGGGTTCTTTTTGCCAAAACAAAAAAGAAATAGAAAATGTCCTTGTAAACTAAAATTATCTGAATCATGAATAATGCTTCATCCTAACATGACACTGCAGTAAGATGTCCTCATGAGATCAAACACACAGTTACTATTCGCAGCCAGAACAAACAATGAGGTTGCCTACCCGGTACCCATCCCGCCTTCCTTGTTAATCACGCCTTGATTTTGTTCAGGGCAGCAATGTGCCCAGCGAAAAATGCCATCTTTCTCAGCCTCTCTTACGTCCACACGCGGTCACTTGACCCTCTCCAGGACAGTAAGACCTAAGGAAAAGCACTGTGAGGTCAAATGCTTTTCTTTTCTATTAAAAGGGTGAAGACAAGACAAGTGCTGCTTGGGCCACTTCCCCCTTCTTTGAACTTCCTGGAATGTGAATGTAAAAAAGCTCAGGAGATGACAAACACAAAGACAAAAGCAAAAGTGTTTTAGGAAAGAAGAGAATAAAGACAGACAGGGCCTGGCCCTTAACATTGGCAGCCCTGGACCAGTGATCTGTCATGTAGGAAAAATAACCCTCTCTTTGATTAAGCCATCATAAACAGATTTTTGTGTTACTTGTAGCTAAAAAATTCCTAGGATAAAACAGCAATTTTATTTTGATTTTCCTTTTGTGAAATCAAGTAATTGTCCTTAAAAAAAAAAAAAACAAAAAACCCTAGAGATGCATACAGATATTAGACCTATTGTCATGTAAAGATGATGCATGATACCAAGGCAAAAATCAAGAAATAAAACAGATTATACGCATCTCTAGAAAATGAGAAAGGGAACTGTCTTTTTTTATTTCAAATGGCCCAAATTGGTGACTCTGAGTGATGCGAATGAAAAGGCTTATTATTCTACCCAGAATGAGTTACAGACTGAGATCATCTTCCTCCTTTTGAGTAGGGTGTAGTTTCTTCTCAGAATTGTTATTTTATTTGGTATAGAGATGACCAGAATACAATGACAATACTGATATTGACAGAAGCAAATTAAGATAGTCTATCCATTTAAATGTATATATGAGTTCCAGACTGATACTGGCCAGCATCAAAAAATAAGAATCAAGCAGCAGCATTCTTATCCTTGGTTCAATACTAATTACTCACTGCTGGAAAAGTATTCATTTTGACCTCATTCATTTAGGAAGTTTATTTTTTTAAATAGAGAAATGACATTAGCATTGGGTGGTAATATCCACTAGAGGTTATACAAACACTGCTTCTTTGCAAAGGGAACACATTTAAATGTCACTGGTAACAGACAAGTTAAGATGTTTTATTTTTTCTTATTTTTAAAATAAAAGTGACCACTGAGGGTTATTCATCGTGTGCCTGCTTAATGCCAGACGGTATTCCCTGTGCTAGGGCTAGAGAAGCAAACCACGTAAAAAGACCCTGGCCCCTTGGAGCTTTCCTTCTGGTGCCAAAGACAGGACAAACCATCAAATAAGAGACATCATATGAAGTCAGACAGTGATGGTGCCAGGAGGATCTAGACAGTGCGGTCAGGAAGAGAACGTGATGGGTGGACATGGGGATGCTTTTTAAGGCAGAGCAGTCAGGGAAGCAGTCGTGATGTTTGAGCAGAATCCTACATGAGGTAAAAGCATGAGACATCTGGGACAGCAGCCAGAAGGCCAGTGTGGCTGGGGTCGCACGGATGACGGGAACGGTGGTGGGAGATGAGAGTATGTGGCCCAGGGAAAGAATCTCCTGTTTATTCTGGGTTGAACGTGAGGCACTGGAAAGCATTGCGTGAATCAGTGAAAACACACCTACTGAGCCCCCATTCTTGGAAAACCGTTTACTTCTTCTACTGGAATTTGTAAAGAGCTTGAGGCATTGTGAATGGGGCTGGAGTGAGCCTTGGGATGGCATTCACCCCTGGTATTTACAGCCCGGGATGAGATGAGATCCGTGGGGAGGGAGTATCGGTAGAGAACAGAAGACGCCTGAGGACTAAACTCTGGGCAGTGCCAACAGGCAGAGACTGGCACGAAGTGACAAGGGAGGCAGAGAAGGAGTAGCCAGGGCAGCAAGAGAAAAGGCAGGAGGAAAGCCCTGGAGGAGTCACGTGAAGACCACACGAGGGTTAAGACTCGCACTCTGGCCTCTGGGTTTGGCATCTGCAGGCTGCCGTGGCTGTGCCAAGAATGTTTGTGGTGAAAAGATGTCAGCAAGCCTCACGGAAGCTCAAGGGAGAATGGAAAAGGGAAAAGGGGAAAGCTATAGTTTAAACAACTGTTTTGAGAAGTTTCTATATAAAAGGTGGTATTAAAGTGGTTATAAAAACTGGGTTTATACCCCCAAAAGTATTTTCATTATTGTTTTTGTTTGAGTGATGATGAGAATGTTTGAATAGAGGGGAAATTTGATAAAGTGGAGAAAGAGGATGTAACTGCAGGGAAAAGCCCTGGAGTGGGCATGCAGCGATAGGCCCCAGTGGGGAAGGGCTGCGGCAGGAGCAGGGCCGTCACCAGTTCCCAGGGAAGGCAAGGCAAAGCACACGTGTGCAGATGAGGGCATGCTGGTGGACTGGATGGGAGGAGGAAGACAAATTTCTTCACTGATAGCTTTTATTTTCTTAGCAAAATAGGCAGCAAGGTTAATAGCTGAGATCGAGAATGGGGCAGGAGAGCAAAAGTACTGAATGTAAAACTAAAAATAAATAAAGCAAACTGTTCAAATACGTGCATGTCCCCATTGCAAATAATTAAGCTTTTACTGTCTTTATTTTGGATTGGAAAGTTTTGGGTTAGGATCCTGGTTTTTTCCCACCCCACACCCCAGGAAATTTACATTACAGTTTGCTAAGAAGATTTAATGAAATAATTACCCTTGAATGTTGGGGAATGCAAGTAGTAAGCATTATCTTTCAAACTGAAATTATAGGTTAATCATACCCATTCTCTGTCTCCTAATTAAATTAGGGACAATAAATACCAGTTGTGCTGTAATAATGAGTTTCTCAAGCAGAAGAAGAAAATAGTATAACC
>CAUYMX010015076.1:0-46137 GCA_963573855.1 Lepilemur septentrionalis
AGAAACTGAGACTCAGAGAAAATCACATAATTTATCCTGGGTCACATGACAAGTAAGAAGAAAATTAGAATTTGAATTTACAGAGTTTGACTTCAAAAACAGCAGCCTTAACTAAGCCCTATATCAGAGGCAGAAAAAAAAAAGATACTTTTTCTTTTCTTTAAGACAGAATCTTGCTCTGTCACCGCGGCTAGAATGCAGTGGCATCATCATAGCTCACTGCAACCTCAAACTCCCAGGCTCAAGCAATCCTCCTGCCTCAGCCTCCCAAGTACCTGGAACTACACACATGCACCACCATGCCCAGCTAGTTTTTCCATTTTTTGTAGAGACAGGGTCTTGCTATGTTGCTCAGGCTGGTATTAAACTCCTGAGCTCAAGTGATCCTCCCACCTTGACCTCCCAAAGTGCTAGGATTACAAGTGTGAGCCACTGCACACCCGACCTGAACTACATAATTTGATCTGAGAAAATACCATTTAAAATTCTAAGAGCAAAATAATTTTGAAAGCTGGGAATATTGAGAGACCTTTGCCAGTAATCAGAATACTTCGAGAGAGTAGAAAGCTGAAGTCAGATTGTAACTTAGATGCTAGGTCACCATCAACCAGTAAGGTCATCCTGGCCTCAAAGGAGAAAAAGTGGAAAGAAAGATAGCTGTGAGCCAGGCACTCTGCTCGTCACTTTATACATGTTACTTTGTTTAATCTTCACAATAATCCCAGAAGATATAACTCAGTAACCCATTTTATATATGGGGAAACTGAGACTCAGAAGTCTAAGTAACTTGCCCAAGGATACACAGCTAGTAAGAATGAGAGCTGGGCTTTAAACCCTAATTCCTTATCATATGCTTTTTCTGCTATACCAGCTACCTTCAAAAATATCTTCGAGCAAGGTAATTTAGGGAAAACAAGGTTTTGTTTATCAGAGATGTGAAGATAATTGTCTCAGCCTTCTGTAGTATTCTTTGGTTATGAAGGTCCAGCCTAAGCACCTGCAAAGTGGGGAGTAGAAATGCATCCAAACAGGCTTTTTTTTCTTTTATAAGCTCTGAATTCTTTGTTGTAGCTCGCTCTATTCCTTGTCTAAAGCAGAGTGCAGGCTGCCTAGCAACCAAGCTAATGGCGTCTTTTTTTTGCCTTAATTACCTTATGTTTTCCACAAGCTCAAATGGATTGGAGCAAATATCAAGAGTAGGTCTGAGTTTTTTATATCAATATATCTGCTCACATATGTGAACAGTATACACACATATATATACATGTATGCGTGCACACACACACACATACACAAACACACACACACATACCCCTCCCACCCTCCCTCCATCCCGTGATTAAAGTAGAAAGATGAATTAGGCTGTTTATATAGGATATCATATCATTGGCTAAAAAGTACAAAAATTCACCATCTGGTTCCTTGCCTATAAATACAACATCAAACAACTGGCTTGACTAACCATTCTTAGCAATTTGAGGGATTCTTGCAATTCTCAACTAAATTGACCAGTTGTTTTCAGTTATGTGTGTGTGTGTGTGTGTGTGTCTCCTAAAAGAGAGTGATATTTATCATAAACTTATCAGTAGTAATAAAGTTTGAATCCAGCATTGTTAATATCTCTGCTAGTCACTTTTTTTATTAGAACAAGAATCACCAAAATCTTTGCTATCAATCCTCAGGGCAGAAAGAGATATGTAAACCTAAGTTTCCTCTAAATCACTATGCAGACAGAGAAGCAGCTGACAGGATATAGAAATAAAGGGAGGATAAAAAGAATATGAGTATCAGACACAATCAGCTGCCTATCTGACAGCCTTCTTCCTTGCCAACAAAATCTCTATTTTGTTCACACTTTTCCAGCAGCTATATATTTTGTTTACACTTTTTAATCACAGTGGTCACATTTCTCTTTCCAGATTATTGCTTTAGGCATGGGTATGGGACACAATTGTAATCAAGAAAGTATGAGGAGAAGTCTGCTTGGGGAGCTTCTGGAAAAGATTTCCCCACTCTTAAAAAGAGATACAAGAGAAGGACATTTCCCATTTTCACCTCTGAACATTTCCACCTGTATATGATGTCTGGAATTTTGGCAGCCATCTTGGGACCATGAGAGAAACCAGCACACGAGGGCAAGCCAGCATGCTATGGCTTGTAAAGTGGAAAGATGAAAAGAACCTGGCTAATTGATGACATCATTAGACTGTTAAATTAACTGACCCTAGGGCCGGGTACAGTGGCTCTCACCTGTAATCCCAGCGCTTTAGGAGGCCAAGGCCAGATGTTTGAGACTAGCCTGGGCATCATAGTGAGACCCTGTCTCTAAAAAAAAAAAAATTAAAAATTAGCTGGGCATGATGGCACGTGCCTGTAGTCCCAGGTACTTGGAAGACTGAGGTGGGAGGATTGCTTGAGCACTGGAATTCAAGGCCAGCCTGGGCAACAGAGCAAGAGGCTATCTCTAAAAACAAAAAGACAAACCCTATATCACCCCTACCTTCGAATTTTGAAAAAGAATTATTACTTAGGTCATTTTGTATTGGGCTGTCTATTACTCATAGCCAGAAGCAATATGACTAATACAGTATGCTAGCAAATGCCAGAGCTTTTAAACTTATATATGTGTAGTTCTAAATACTTCTGAAAACACCTACTTTTTACATCTGACCTTCAACCTCTAGAAACTCATGTGTATTTTTCTAATCTAATTGACTTCTTTTGCCTTCTCACCTTCCTCTCATATTCCCTTACTCTTTCTCTTTGTTTTTATCTTTGCTCTCCATTCTTTTCTCTACTCTCTTCCCCTTCCCACCCTTTGGCTTTCTCTAAGCCTTCAGTGGCTATGATTTGAAGCTGGAATATATCTATATATACATTCATCTATACATATTTAAATATTATTTCTTATATATTGGAAGGACTTCTTTCTCATTCCAAATTATTCCTTTCATATAGAGATAGGTCTCCCAGAAAAAAAAAATTCCTGGCCTCTCCCCACCCGCTTATTCATTTCTCCCCACAAAGGAGGAATGACTTGATCTGACTGGTTAGTTTGGAAGGAAAACTAAGTATATGTATCTTATCTTCTTTCTCTGGGAGTGGGCTACCTATAGGGAGCATGTGCTCTGCTATTCTTCTCCAGATTGTACATTTTGCAAAAGGCGTGCCCTCATGGGGCAGGACTACAGCAGTCCAGTAATGCCAGTGACCAGGTGGAGAAGTTTGTTTAATCCTCAGGTTCAGTGTGGGGAAGCTCACATGCCTACAAGTGGAAGCCACATCCTCTAATACCAGCATTATCAATAATAAAGGTAATAGTTTACTATATACCAGCTCTTTTATCTTATTATTGAATTGGTTCTGAACTTGAGTCCCAAATAGGATTTCTTTTCATTAGTCCCCCTTGAACATTACCAGTATATATTAAAGTTTTGCTTCCCTGTTCCTAAATATATTTATTCTTCATGACTGTATGCTGTCATTGCAAGTTGTTTAAGACAAAAAATAATTCTTCAACAATGTGTCTTTGTTTTATAAATGTTTTTTGCAAACTAAAGATGTTTTTAAATTTGCATGTGTTTGCCTGCTATTGATTGGGCTTCCTATGGAATAGAGGCTGTTGGCAGGAAAATTATTTACCATCATGATGTTTTAGATTCTCAGCTCGTGATAACTTGAGAGTTTGCACTTACTTGATCTGACTCCAGCTTCTCAGCAATTTCACCTCTAGCTGCTGCCTCTGTATAGGCTTGATAGAAGGTCTTTTCTTGGGATTCCACTGTAATGGTCAACACAGCATCATAGGCTTCCCGAAGCTTTGGGTTCTTCCTCAGGACCTGGTAGGGGGTGTGCTTATAAGGTAAACTGTAGAGCAGGGCATCATAGGGAACAAAGACATAGGTTCCATCAGTCATTTTCAGATCATGAGCCCATTCCAAGAGATGCATCTGAGTCTCTCCTCCAATCAAGGCCGAATGCATACACATGATGATTACTGAAACCAACAAAGCGAGGAAGTTATGGCAGCAATATGTTAGTAAAACACAGTACCAACAACTACAGATGGGACAAATAAATAAATGTTTTCTAACCAATTTATACATAATGCACGTCTTACTCTTCCAAGATGAGCAAGATGTTGAGGTCTTGAGCTGAGGCTGAGGTATGTTCAGGGACTCCGGATTGGGCATAGGGACAAGATGTGCCTATAGGCTGCAGAGCCTAGTACTAGCCAGGAACAAGAACTAGTATAACAAATGGGAGGTAGCATAACAAAGAGGCTTTGGGATTGGAAGACCTAGGTTTATATCCTAACACCACAAGTTATAACCCTTGGGTAAGTTACTTATCCTCTCTACCTCACCCATAAAATAGAGGTAACACTATGTACTTCATGGGGTGGTAGTGGTGATTGAAGGAAACAATTCATATTATGGGCTTAGTACATAGCACTCAATAAATAGTAGCTACTATCATACCTAAAAATAAGAAGGCTAGGAAAGGATGGGCGATATTACCATAGGCACTATTGGTTTTTCATTGTCCATCTCCTACAAACATGCACTCTAATAGATTTTGACCAACTGCTTTCACCCATACCAAGGACATCATAGACAATGAAGGATACTAATTCACACTCATCTATAAATGCTCCTATAGGTTGAATATTTCTTATCCAAAATGCTTGGGACCAGAAATATTTCAGATTTTGGGGGGATTTCAGAATATTCGCATTATACTTACTGGTTGAACACCCCTAATGCAAAAATCTGATATCTGAAATGCTCTAATGAGCACTTCCTTTGAGTGTCATGTTGATGCTCAAAAAGTTTTAAATTTTGGAGCATTTTGAATTTTGGATTTTGAGATTAAGGATACTCAACCTGTAATATTATGGATGATATGTTCAACTTTTTAAAATATAACTTCCCTGTAATTGGAATTAATTTTCACTCAATTTAATTCTTCCTAGACTCATGAATCTATGCTGTTTGGCAAGGCTATGCTAGAATAGAGTGGATTAGAGGGGGCCACGGTTGAAGAATGGCAGCTAGGTCATGAGACTGAAATTCTTATATCCAATTTCTTCCTTGGCATGCTAAATGAGTTTAGTTTAAGCCCACTTGTGCTTCAGTGCTCACATCTTTAAAATGTAGATTCCAATGTATTTCACAGGTACGTTGAGTAGTTTAATTAGATAATGCCTGGCAAGTATTCTGAGTTCCTTGAAGAAAGGCAAAGGTTCTATTGCCATTGGTAAATATTAATTATACATGCTTACATGTAACCTTTAATTTCAGGACCTAAGTGTGCTTAACTAAGTTCAATAACTGGTCTTTGGCATTGACATATTGCCTCATCTATTTTCAAAAAACCTTCTTTACACTTGCTAAATACTTCCAGAAAGTTTCCCCTTTGAGCTAGAACTGGTACCTTCAGTTGTTAAGGTGCAACTAGTAAGTCATGAAGTTAACTTGCACACACACACAACATAACTTGAGTTTTCAAATGACCATTAGCTTTTTCAAAATAATTACCCTAGAGGTTTTACATGCATTCCGATGCTCAAACCTGCCTTAAAATTCTCTAGGGATGTCTTTGGAGCTAGTTCATGAGCCACACAAGGAATTCAGGCTCACTTGTTCACAATCATACATTGTATAAGGAAAATGGAGTGCCAGAGAGGTTTGACAAGGCAAGAGCTGGATTTATTATAGAAGGAGAAACTAGAACTGAAGGCCCCTCACTCTCTACATTTGGCTATACCATTAAGTATGAACTGGTTTGGTCAAATTATTCCAGTCACAGGTCCATTGAGGGTGAAAAATGAATTAAGTCAGGTATTTCAGGTCGTTGGCCAGTTTGTCCAACAGTTATCCTTGGCAGATGGGTTAGTATTACTTAGCATCTTTCTTCTACAAAAGCAGAGATTAAATGACTTGATCAGGGTTATACAATAGAGATACAATTCCATTTAATTTACTTAAAAGGATATTAAAATTACTACATAAAAAATGTTAAATAGAACTAAGAGTTTTGTGTTAATTGAAATACAGCAAATATTTTAACATATACTGTGTGTAGTGGGCATTATTATGGTATACCACCCAGATACACACTTCAGGACTGAAGCACTCATTCCACTAGCTGCTGGGGATGTTAGCATCTGATACCTGACACATCTCTGAGAATTTCCCTCAGCTGAGGAGAGCCACCTCTCCCAATGTAGTACGCTGGGGCTGGCTGGTGCTAGTTCGCAAGAGCCTGTGGTTAAATTATCAGGGATTTTGTGAGCCAGTTAACATCATGTTGGTAGCTTGAAATTGGCCATGATGGAAGTAATTACACAATGGAAATCAACAAACACTACAAATCAGGGCTTTTTTTCCCCTGAAGATCTGGCTGTTAAACAATTGTTACCACACACTGTATCTCTTTCTCTGGGTGAGCCTGCACCTAATGACTATTCAAGATGGAGATAGAATGGCCCAGTCTCCTTATCTCAATTCTGGACAACTCTGAAGTGTCACACCAGCTCCAGGGCCCCCCTTGGGACTGGCCAATGCCTCTGTTGTGATTGTACTGCAGTTCAATTCTTCCCTCTGCCCAGTGCTACTGCCTTGTGTGGTGGTATCCTTGAAAGCACTCATCCAATAAGTTTCCTGCACTCAGAGCTCCATCTGACAGACTGTTTTCCAGGGAAACTGATTTGTGACACTGGGTTATAGCCCCCACCTTACCCTGAACTGACTTCTATCATGGCACTTACAAAACCTATTGCCCTTATTTATTTATGTCAGCTTCTACTATGAAAGTAGCTCCTTGAGGCCAAGAACTGGCCTCTTATTTATCTCCATATCATTGTACATGTTATGCACACAATGAATGTTATTAAGACGAATATTTGCAAACTAATAGATTCTTCAAAGAGGAGAGGTTGTACACTTGAGTATTTTTTTGTGTGTTCCTTCAGATGTAAGACATGAGCATATTTGGATTGTTAGGATGGAGAAACAATTAGAAGTGATATTTGCTGGGTAGGTAGAACTACCATGCTTGTCTTTAATGTCATTAACTATGCCCAAGACCTTAACTTCAACCTGAATCCTTCCTGTTTAATTTTCTTTCATTGGCCCACACTGATGACATTTTGGACAAAGGGTCTTAGCCAAGTGTGATGGCACATGTCTGTAGTCCCAGCTACTTTGGAGGGTAAGGTGGAAGGATCTCTTGAACTAAGGAGTTCAAGGCTGCAGTAAGCTATGATCATGCCACTCACACCAGCTGGGGCAACAGAGCAAGACCCTGTCTCTATTAAAAAATAAAACAGTAAAAAAAAAAAAGACAAAGTTTCCAAATTTTTATAACTAAGAAGACCCTGTGAGACCAACTAGCTCAATGCATCCTCAACATTTTATAGATGAAGAAATAGAAAACTTGAGAGGGAATGACCACAGGCTCCTGTTTTTTGTATGGCAAGAACTTGCCATTGAACATGATTAAAGTAGAAAGTATAAATACTGAATTCAAACAACAGAATCTTAATTTAATAGATTGAGTGCTTCATCAACAGGGATTTGTAGATGGATCTGGTCTACAAGATAGTTTTACTGAATAGCTTTATCATCTTAAAATTACATTCATTAAAATGGGATTTGACCTGTAAATTGTTGTCAGGAAAGGATTAGCATACAGAAATCTTAAATCCTAGACATGGCCCAGGTCAACAGGTAGCCACTGAATAATACTAATTTGTAAGTTTCCATCCTGTCAAGCTACTGTTTAGTCAAAACAAGGACCAAGAAATACACCCTCCTGAGATCACATCTCAATAGGATATGATATTGGCACATTCTCCGAGCTACCTGAGCCCCACTCTAGCCGTTTGGCAGCTTTCTCTTCATACTATGGCACTGACTATGACAGGGGGTCTATGACCTTCTCTCTCACCCTCAATGCCAACAGAAGAAAATACAATAAGACTCCAGAGAAGCCAATTCCCAAGTCATTCAACTCTTACTGCTCTTCCTGTATTTAAATACTCTATCCAATATTTCTTTGAGATAGAAGAACTGTGTTTCTCAGAAGACAAACTTCACTTTTTTTTTTTCTTACAGATTACTGGCTATGGCGTCCTCCATGGAGGATACTGGACCCAGTCTAACACATCGTGAGATGGAAATGGCTCCACTAGCTACTGTTAAAGACTTCTTTAGGAGCCATATTCATATTTGTGAGCCCTCAATATCATGCCCAATCTACAGAAACCCCCCATTCTACTCTCCTTGCTCTTCATTTTAACCCTTTCATGACATTTTCTGCCACTGACATTCATTTTAACCTATTTTGTTTTAACTGCTGTTGAGAGAGGGGAGGGAATGCAGGCCAGAGGAGGAGGGGGACATGCAGATTTATCCCAAGTCTCATATTCCCCCAGGACTCACTCCCATCTGGCCAAATTATGAAAGAAGTAGATTCACACCCTCTTCCTTTCAGTTTTCTCCTGACCAGTCTACAAAATGGCTGTTAAAGAAGAGGGTGGAAGGCTCCGTATATTTCTCATGCCCCACCCCTAAGTGTGATTAAGTGCAGGAGGCCCTCAAAGTACACTTTAAGATAACTACACTAGATGATGTGTGGCTGTCTCTATCAGCTGAGGATACCCCACACATTTTCGGCTTAAGTCCTGAGACCATCACTTACTTACTTAACTACCACCAATGTTGAACTGGTCCAAGTAACTCAGCATGATGGAAGACACACTTAAGGTCTCTTAAATGCAGGAAGCCTAGATGTTAGAGATTTCCTCTTGTGCTGAGTCTTCAATAAATCATTACTGATAGTGGACCTATTCATTAAAGCAAATTGTCCTTTTACCATTTATTTTTACTTACATTTTATCTATACCAAAGTCCCTATCAGCACTAAGTTTCCTGGTCATACTAGGATCAGAATCACTGTTACTACTGTAGGAAAACAGGGCTGATGCCTGGTACCTTGAGACACTTAAAAGAATTTCATCAGTTGGCCCAGAAGTGAAGAAAGAAAAACAGAAGGAATGAATTATATGCCATATACAGAACACAAGATCTCAAGTGATTATGCTTCAGGAGCAGATCTCAAGTGGACAGGAGGCAGCAGAGCATAGATCTATCATTAGACCAGTGGTTTTTAAAGTGTGGCCCCTGGACCAGCACCATCAGAATCACCTAAGAAATTGTTAGAAATGCAAATTCTGAGGCCTTACCCCAGTCTTCCTAAATCAGAAACTCTGAAAGAGGGACCCAAAAATCTGTTTTTTAAAAAGCCTTCCAGGGGATTCTGGTATTAATACATACTTAGATTTGAGAGCCTCTGCTTTAGACTAACCTGAATACATATCCTGGCTTTCCCATTCACTAGCTATGTGACATTAAATAAATTATTTAACCCCTCTTAGCCTCAGAAGTCTTATCCATAAAGCAGGTAAACATTAACTGGCCTTACTTTATAGGAGTGATGCAAGAATTAAATGAAATGGTCCATGCAAAGCCCTTGAAAAATTGCTAGCACATACTAAACTCTCAGTAAATATTAACTATTATCATTGCTGTTATTATTATTTTTCTTATGTATAAGAATCTTTGATAGATGGGAAGAAGCTATCCTGTCCCTGGCAATACAATAGCAACCAGATATCTAATTTTGGAAGAACAAGAGAAGGCCAACATGACTATGCCATATTTACTTAAGATCATATTATAACGAAGTGTTCCCAATTTCGAAGGATTTAAAGGAAGTCCCAAATGGTCCAACATCATGGTAAGCCGAAATTGAAAGTATTTCACAATCAGCCTAGCATAAGGCTGATAGGCAAAAAGATGTGGAGAAAACAAGAGGGCTTGGAGCAGCCATTTGAAAAATTCTCTAAAGAGCTGTAGGCAGGGCCTCCTGCTATCTTTTGTAGGAATTAGAAAAAGAATCCCTTCTGGGTGAATGCAATCCCACAGGTGCTCTGCTTGGTAAGTGGATGCTCTTTTGTGCCATTGGACAAAAACCTTCAAAAGGACTCATGGTTTAAGGAGCAGAGAGTGGACTGGATTTTAGTCCTCAAGACCAAACAGCTAGGTAGCCTTGTGCAGGGCACAACCTACATAACTACACATAGCAGTCGCAAGTTGAGGCCTTTGCCTTTGAATAATATGTCTCCTATTTGAATTTGTCAGAAATAAGGAAAATCAGTAACTGCTCTCAAGGCTTAAGGGAAATGAGTTGAGAATCTGGAAGAGGCCAAATCCCCCTACTCTGGGACTTTACCCCATTCTTTGGTGTTAATAATGCTTACACCTACCTGCTTGTTACTGTGAGACTCACAGGTGTCATAAAATTTGAAAGAAAACACCCATCTCCTGCATAATCCTGAGGATTAAATGAGATGATCTATGTGCAAATGGCTTGTAAACAAACTGTAAAGAGCTGTTTACATGTAAAGTCATATTATGGTTGTTTTTATTGCCTCTATGGGAGGATCTAATAACACCTCTGTTGTTTCCCCTCCCAAGATCCCGCAGCTATTATTGTTATCATTACCTTTACTATTAAGTATACCATCCCCTTGGTGTTATGTAAGCACAACTTAAACATGTTTCTAACACTCTAACTCCAGTAAGGTGCCAGTGATATTCCTAATTGGAAACATTAATCTATAAGAAAAAAAGTGGCATACCAGCCAGTAATAGGCTGCTCTTCTCTCCCTTCCCTCCCCACCACCATCATCACTACCACCACCACTGCCACTGAGACATGGCAATGCCATCACTGTTATCAGATCAGGCAAAACCAACCTTCCAACTATTTTTATTACTGCCAAATATTGCCCAGACCCTCCAAAGAAAGGGGTCCCTTTGCACTGTATTTTGTACATTACAAAGGGTCCTTCTCTGAAGGTTTACTTGGGGATCCACAGTATTAAGAAGTAGCCTCACCATAGGCAAAATAGGGAAGAGGTCAGGCCCTGCCTTCCTCAGCCCTTCTCAGCTGAGATCATACAAAAAGCTTAATGCCATTTTAGTCCTTCTAAGTCAAGACAAATAACAGTCAGGACTACTTGGCAGCCTCAGTCTAACCAGTTGAGAAGAACTGGAAAATTAGCTGGAATTTGGTCTGGTATTGCTGTGCCTGGTGCACTGCAACCTTCTTCATTGCTATGTTGGCTTAATCCCTACTCATTGGCTTCTGGCTCAGTTTCCCACCCAGGTAATCAGTTTTCTAATGGGACCAGAGGTATGCCCTGAACCCTATGCCACCTGGCTAGAGAGCCCTGATAATCCATTTTTCTTCATTCTCTGGATCTTGCTTCTCATTCTCCCACTGCCTGGGGCACTGTTTGCAACAGATGATCAAGGGGACAACAAGGACAAGGTCTATCGTACTTTAACATTCACTCCCTTTCTCCAACTTCTATTGTCACACCTCACCCACCAGTTGGCATGCCCTCAGATGCCAACACGTGGCTGTACCAAGTGTGGGCACCATACACTCCTTTGAACACTGCACGTTGAGCTGCTCAAGGTTGTACTCAGGCCACAGCCCAACAGACAGCTCAGTTTACCAGCCCCCACCCCCACCCACACTCTGACTCATGTCACTGAGGTCCCAGCATGCCTCATCTGAATCTGCCTATGTTTTGTCAGAAACGAGAGGAAAAATCCTGGAGTGCAGACCTTTGCCTTCATTGCCTTTTATCTCTCTGTCTGAGTCCCTCCTCCACTTCCTGTTGCTGTCCTTGCTACTCAGAGACTTCCTTTGCTCCATAATCAACCTCTCTACGTTCCCTCCCACCAATCTCAAAATTTTCATTCCCTTAGTGGGCTGATTCATACTGTTAGAAAGGAAACAATTTGACTAAACAAATCTGACTAAACAAATCTGACTAAACAAAGTCTATTAAGACAAAAATGACCGGTAACTTAAAATGAGGAATACTTATTTGCATTTTATTATGTTAAAGCGGTAGTTCTCAACTCTGGCTGCACTTTACAAGCTCCTAGGAAGCTCTTTAAAATACTAAATACATTTGCTGAGGCCCCACCACAGACCAATTCAATCAGAATCTCTGGAGGTGGCACTCTGGCGCTAGTCATCTTGACAAGATGTCCAGGTAGTTCCAGTGAAGCCAGAGTGAGAACCCTTGACCTAAAGGAATGAATCTCTAATGGTAATAATATGTACATTTGCTACCTCCCTGCCTCAAAGGGGTTGTGGGTGGTGAGCATTCGATCCTAATTCTTCTCAGTCTGACAGCCCAAAGAGCTTTCACAACTTGGATTTATTTAACATTTCATGGTAGAGGCCAAAATGTCATTTCAAAGTATACTATTTAGAATGGGTGGGATGTGAAACACTCATGGAATGTAAACTTGCAGGAGACACTGGGCTTCACGAAGATTTGCAACATATTATAAAGTTATGACACTAAATATGTTAGCCTGTTTCTGGCATGGTTCCTCCCTGGAAATGGTTTTATATCTTTAAAAATAATTCTGTGCTCTACTTTGAAAATATCAAGCTCTATTATGAAGTAATCAGAGCTACACTGATTGCTTAACATTACAGGATCTTATAAACTGGAGCTGGAAGCAGACTACTGTCATTGTGGAATTAAAAACTCCTCTTGCCCTCATCCTTCCATAATGATCATAATTAAGGTCCAATATTGGAGACACTTGAAACTGAAAATGGGCTTCTGGTTAAAGGCCAGGCCTAAGCTGGACTGTTCTCTAACAAGCCCATTGTTATGTTAAGGAAATGACTGGGACCAGGACTAATCCTAGCAGTAATCAGTTTGACAAGTAGTTTCTGGAGCTATCCATCCTAAAGTGAGGAGTGACTGCAACGAGGAATTAGCAGTGTTCTCACAAATCACTGCCACTTCTAGAGGAAGGCAAAGCAGAGATTTAAAAATTGGAATAGAAAAAAAAAATCAAAACGAGGTGTCACAAGGGCTTGCCCTAAGTGTAAGTAAAGGAGACCTGATTCAAGAAGACCAGGAAGGGGTCCCTTTTCCCCCAAAATCCACCCTGCTCGCCTTGGGGATGGTAGCTTCAGTGACTCAAGTCCTTTGCTTTGCATTTTGTCCATAGTTTGCATAAGAATCATATTTGAACACAAAGCTTCCCTTAGACGGGGAAATATATTGAAATTTAGGCAGTCTTTTCATTTTAAGATGCTTTCATTTATCAGCTAGGTGCCCTCCATATCAACTAGTGGTGTGTTGTAAGAAAAAAAAAAAAGCTTTGCTTTGTGAGGAGGGGCAGGGGTGGTCACGTTGGAGTCTGAAGAAGAAAGGTTCTAAGTGCCCCACAAAGGCACTGGGCACCTATGAAAGAAAGTACCCATAAGGGAGGTACATGGTAAACCTCTCCGCAGTGACTAGAACAAACAAAAATGAAGTCCTAAGAAGACCCCACCTACTTTGGCGGGTCTGAAATTACCAGGGTCCTAAGGGCAGAGAGGGTGTGTGGCCACAGTGCTCTCAATGCCATTTTTCTAGGTGCTGAGAGCAGGCACTGGCATCCAAGGGCATTTGAACCACAGAGTTGTTTGTACCTTCATTCAGTCCATAAAACAAGCTCTGTCGAAGCAGGACAGTCTCGGGGCCTGGGTGTGAGTGAAAAGGGCAAACGCATAAAGATCTGGGAAGGAATGTGCTATCCTAAGGTGTGAGGGTAGGAAACCTTTTGGAGATTGTAATATCTTTGGCTGGAGCTACCTTTAAATCTCAGCTGGGAGAAAGCACTTACTGCGAATTCGGTCTGCCTGGCGAATCCGCTGGAGAGCTTTCCGAATGCTTTGGCTGTCTTGTCCTGTGGTCAGGACGACCCCTACAGGTAGGCCGTGGCTCCGGAGAGCACTTGCGACTCGATTGGCTGTGTGCACCCAAATGTCTTCATCTGAAGAAATGACTCCAGCATGAGCCCACTGGAAATATTTCATGACAGTTACAAGCACCCGGATGGGAGAAGGGAGTGTCCGAGAAAAGGTCGGGTAGCTATTTTTATTGTCTAATTCATAATTCACACAAGCCCAAGAGAAAATCCCTCTGTCGGAGCTGTTTCCCAGGAGCGAGGCTGCCTCACAGTAGCCGGGGTTGGTAGGTCCAATAAATCCTGAGGCCATCTGGTGGTGGGAAATGAAACTGGAGAGGGCCTTCGAGGTCTGGCAGTCTTCATTGAGAATCACATATTCAAAAGAGTAACCCAGGTTCAAAGATGGGTCCCGGTTAATTCTCTCAATGGCCAATCGAGCAGCAACCTCAGGCAGGGCCTTTGAGAACAAGGGATCACAAACCCAAGGGCCCACTACCCCTATCTTGTAGGGGAGTGCCCACACCTGCTGCAGGAGGGACGGGAGGGCCAGGAGACACAAGCACCACAGGAGCTTGGAGGATGCAAGGCCATGGTGTCCTGGCAGTCCGCTGGGAGCCGCAAGCAAGAGCATAAGTTGAGAAAAAGGCCAGGGTCCCAGGAACATAGCCCTCCTGCTTCCAGCAAGCTAATGATGAGATACTGGAAGGTTATTCTGCTTTCCCAAGATGGGCAGTGGTGTTTCCAAATGCCTGTCAATCAGAGAAAAAGGTTTGTTACCCACATTATTTCTGAAGCTTCCAGAAATATCGGTTATGAAACAATGCAAAGGAATGGCAGTCCCCAAACTGGAAGTTCCTTTCCCCCCTCCCTGACAAAACTCCTCCCCTTCCTGTACTCCTTATCTCAACACCTCTATCCACTATTCGCCCACTTGCTTCAGTCAGAAACCTGGGAATCACTGAGACCGCTTCTTCTCTGCCCTAACATTCAATCCATCACCAGGTCCTATTAATTCAACTTCAGTAGTAGCTGCTCACCTTACAATGTTGTGAAAATTACATGGGTTAACATATAGCAAGTGCTTATAACAGGACCTGGCATGTCATTAGCACTGTATTAGTCATGTTATTATTATTATTATAGTTTTAAATATGTCCATTTTTTTCTCCCCCATACAGCCCTCTTGGAGAAAGATAGATGTAAACATATAATGGCAATGCACAGTAAAAGGTACTGTGATTGAGGTAGCTCAGACAGAGAGGATCACCTAAACCCAGATTTCAGGGGAGGAGAGGAGGAAGAGGGAGGTCTCTCTGGGTTGAGTATTGAGAGAAAAAAAAAAAAAGAAGAAGAAGTTAGCCAAGTGAATGGGATTGCATGGGAGGTTGGGGCTAAAAGCCTTCCAAGCAGCAGAGGGAACAACATGCAGAAAGACCCAGAAATAAATATATATATTTATATATAGGAGAATTGTGGAGTAAAGAAAGAAGACAAAGCACAAAACCCTGAGAACCTGCAATGCTTAAAGATCAGAGAGAAAGGAAGTCCAGAAAACAGCAAAATCCAGGAGATAATGGTATCTTCAGGGAATATGAAACTTTGAGGATGGAAAGTGTTTATTAGTGTCAAACTCTGCTGAGAAGTCACATAAGCTAAAGATAGAAATGTGTCCATTGGATTTGCATTCAGAAAGTAAGACTGCAAAGTTGAGGGACCACAATGCGTAAAAAATAAACGGGAATTAATGAAGTACAGTCAGCAAGTGTAGAGAACCCTTTTAAGATGATATATGAAAAGCCTTTCTCAGTCTGGCCCTTGCCTTTGTCTATAACTCCATCTCCCACTGTACACTATAGTGAATTTCTCTTAGTTCCGTCACATCATCTGTCAAGCCTAGGATTTGGAAAATGTCATACCCTCTGCCTGGAATGTCCTCCTTTCTCTCTCTTCCCATGCTCCCTTTCTGGGTTATTCTGAAGAACTCTACCTTCAAGACCCAATTGAAGTGTTCTCTACTCTGTGCAGCATTAGTTAATACCCTCAGGTTGAATTCATTGTTTTTCCATCTGTACCTCATACTTACGCTCATTAGAGAAAGTATCACTCTGATCTTCTCTATTTCTGGTCCATGTTGTGACAAGCATAGGGAACTGTTTGATATTTCTGTACTTGCAGGACTTCATACTTTCAACCACAAGGAGTGATCAACAGTGAGGACAACTCTCAATGGAGAACAGAGCCCACCAGACTGGGAGCTCCTAGGAGTCCTACTCACAGCACTATTGCCCAGCCAAGCGTCCAACACACAGTAGATATCAGATGAATGTTTGTGAAATGAATGAATAACACATTCATTCATGTTGGCCCAAGGTCAGAAATAACCTCTCTAGACATAATGAGAAGAATTAGTTGCTTGGGAGAGATGTTAATGTTATACTAAGGAAAATCCTTAGTATATCCTTAATTCTAATCAAAGATCAAAATAACGGGATGGCTCTCTTCAGGACTGATAATCAGCATTGGTGTGCACTGGTCAGGCCCAACTGGTTGTTTATTGCCAGCAACAATTCTACCTGTGCCAGCCCTGTTGGTTATTATCTTTGATTTTCCAATTTTATGAGAAACTCTGACTCCTCAAGAGACCAATCTGAAGCACACCTAGTTAGTGGATCTTAAAGACTCACCACAATAGTATGCCCCAACGTTTGTAAACAGGTGAAAGCTGGTTTAAATGAGAATGAAGAAAGACATGGGGGAGGAAACATCTCACAAAGAAACATGAGCCAGGGGCTGAGGGTTGTGTGGGCTATGGTGGGGCGAGTGGGGGTGGGGGACAATGAGATTTCCAACTTTGCCTTAGGGGTAGTGAAAAGATGGCTCTGGGCTGATTATATGCATAAGAAGCTCGAATTTATTCTAGACCCTCAAAGATAATCTAGTCCAGCCTCTCTCCCTGCAAATAGATCTATTCTGTGCACTGGCTATATTGAAGGTATGAGAGTAAGATATAGGATAAATGAGATGTGAGCTTCATCTTTACCCTTCAAAGAGCTTCCAACTCAGTACTACAAGCTGAGCTCTGATTAAGAGCCACATGATTCACTTCTCACCTTCCCCCACCAATATTTGCTCTTTCATGAAAATTTGAGAGCCAGTGCACTCTAGGAGAAACCCTTTCTCTCAAACAGTATGGGAGGAGTCCCTATTTCTGGTCTGTATTGTGACAAGGATATTTAACTGTATGATATCTCTGTCCTTGTAGGACCTCACTCTTTCAGCCACTAGGAGTGGGCAGCAGTGAGGACAGCTCTATATGGGGAACAGAGCCCTACTCACAGCGACAGGGCAGAGAAGCCAAACAACTGCCTCTTCTCCTGCAAACCCACCAATTTGATGGATTCTTTCCCAGAAGCTGGATGTTTAATCCAGAAATTAGCACTTGGATTGACAAAGGCTAAGATTTACTGAGTTCTTGCTATGTGTCAAACACTAGGCTACACTCTTTGCATGTATTACCTTATTTTAAAAAATGAATCAAAAAAAAAAACTCATCACAGAACTCTGAAGTAGGTATTATCACCATTATTTACAGATGATGAAACTGAGGTTCAGAAAGGGCAAGTAACTTGCCTGAGGGCTGCACAGCCAGGTAGACTGGGGATTTGCATATCAGTTATTGAGCACTAGTACTAGAATGCCCCTAGTGTATGAAGTGAAAGAGACCACAATTAATATACTTCTATGCTACTCCAACGGACTTCGAATGATTCATTTGTGGTTAAAGGAAATCCTAGTCCCCCATGAAAGACTAAGTTACATAAAGTGGGGGAGGGGCAAAGTAAACTGGGAGAAGTGACCAGAAATTCATTATCCAACCAGAAAAAATTTACCACTAGTGTTTAAGCCCAGCCCTGGGACTGCACACTCAGGGCACACTGTTGCACATCTAGCGGTGGGACGCACCAGTGACATTGTATTCTATACGAAGCTAATCCTAATGTACCAGAATGGAAGTCTCAGGAGTGCACCCTTTGGCATATTAGCTCCGATTCTCAACTCCCTAGTCTGCAAATGGGAATAAATTTAATTTAATACTTTTGAGAAAAAGGATTAAGCAAATTAGAATGTGAAGCACGCAGTTGTCTTTCAGTAAATACTGGTTCTTGCTTGTTGTTTGGAAAAAGGACTGCATTGGAAATCAGAAGGCCAGCGTCCTGGACTCAGTCCTGCCACTAACTTCCCACGTGACCTTGGACAAATTGTTCTCCCCTCTAGGTCTCTCTTTCCTCCCCCCCTCAGCTGGACTAGAGGAGTTGCAAGTCTCTTTCTTGTCTGATGTACACTGATCCTGGGATTCTGTACTTCGTCCAAGCACTTAGTTTTCTAAATGTCTGCACTGTTCAACTGCTTTCTGAGTTCATTCAACATTCTCTAGCCTTTGCTGCTCTAATTAGCTTCTTGCTGGAGTTGGATTCCCCCAAGTGGTTTGCACGTACTTCCATCTGGCAGATCCACTTCCTGATCATTTTTTATTTTGGACTGGAATCTTCTATCAAGCACCTGCAATGTGAAGACCCATCTCCCCTACAATACTGGTGTTAATGCTACACTGAAACCTGGGATCCCAAAACCATTGATTATCTTATCATCATATTAACAAACACACATTGAGAACCTTGTCTGTGCTAGGACTGTAACTACAAATATATATACATATGTGTGTGTGTATATATATATACATATATACATATACATGTATATATATATACATATATATATATATGTATATATATATATGAGAGTACAGAAGCCTGGTCAAAAAAATCTCACCAAGTAAAGCAATCATGTATCTCTGGAGGGACACAGCAATAATGTCCACCAACATAGTTCATATGTAAGGCCATGTTTGTAAGTTCCCTGCGTGCTTTTGCTCACCATCATATCTCCAGTGCCCTACACAGTGCCTGGCACATAATAGGTGCTCAACAAATATTTGGTGAATGAATAGTGAATAGGAATCATGGGGCACAAATCAAATACTTTATATTACTATGTTCTTAGACTCTATTTTAGGCCTGGGTCAGGACCCACCTTTGGCAAAACTATCCAATAGGTAAAGTTTGTCTTCAAACTTCTAGCCCAGCTCTCTCTGCCCTCTACATTAATGGAGAGAAAAACTACTCTAGAGAAAGAAACTCTTTAAAATAATTTGCATTGATATGTAAATGAATGATAATATTTGACAATTTCCTCTACTCCTCCCCAATCAATGGTGTTTGTTTTCTAATGGGGGTGAGGAGAAGTTTATGACTAGAAATTGATCTCTAATATTATCATTTCAATTACAAGCATTGGTTACAGGTAGGTAAAGGGAGTGATCAGCTGTCTATTCTAGCTATAAGGCTAGCATTTTTATGGTATTAGGTTATTAAGTATGAAATGTCTGATTTCCTTAAGTACTAAGTTTGACAGTTGGTAGCTCTAACATTTCACTTTGACACTTCTTGGTTTTTTTTACATTGGGAAGATACATCTTCATTATTTCAAACTCATGTTTTGGCTTGTGATTATCACTCATATTTTTTTCAGAACAATTTTTGTGAAACCATGGATAAGTCAAAAATTCGTGTTAGTTATGAATATGAGTTCCATCGTGCAACCAATACAGTGCAGATAGCTTGAAATACCATCAAAGTGTTTGGGAAGGATGTGGCTAATGAATGCACAGTACATTGATGGTTTGAGAAGTTCTGTTCTGGTGATTTTAATTTTGAAGGTGAGCCATGTGGGTGACCCGAGACCAAAGTGGATTATGATGAGCTGAAAGCTGTAGTGGAAGCGAATCCATCTCTAACCTACACGTGAATTAGCAGCGAGGTTTGACGTTACTATTCCAACAATGTTGGACCATTTGAAACACATTGGCAAGGTAAAGAAGCTGGACAGATAGGTACTGCATGAATTAAATGAGCGTAGAGAAATCGTCTTGAAGCTTGCCTTTCTTTGCTGTCACGACATAAAAGCGAACCATTTCTACACCTCATTGCTAAGTGTGATGAAAAATAGATTATTTTTGACAATCTCAAGTGTTCGGCACAATGGTTACATAAAGATGAAGTGCCAAAACACAGTCCAAAACCAAATATTCATCAAAAAAAGCTAATGGTGTCTGTTTGGTGGTCCAGCACTGCTATTATCCACTACAGCTTCATGAAACCTGGTCAATCCATTACAGCAGATGTCTACTGCGACCAGTTGGATAAAATGATGAGGATGCTTCTGATTAAGCAGCTGAGATTGGTCAATAGAGACAGGCTAATCCTCTTGCAAGACCACGTGTCGCAAAAACAACGCTGCTCAAACTACAGAGACTGGACTTGGAAACTCTATCATCCATGGTACTCACCAGCCCTTGCACCAACTGACTACCACTTCTTCCAGGCTTTGGGCCACTTCTTGCAAGGAAAAATATTCAATTGTCAACAAGCTATGGAAAACGCTGTTTGTGATTTCATCGCCACTCGCTCTCCAGGCTTCTTCGCTGCTGGCATAAACAAGCTACTCTTAAGATGGCAAAACTGTGTTGATAGTTTAGGTGCATACGTTGAATAATTATACTGCTTCTTGTTTGAGATATAATAAACTGCACTTTTGATTCGAAATTAGACATTTCATATTTAATGACCTAATACAATTCAGGTTATTTGCCCTAAGCACAATGCCTGCCCCATCCTACATTCTAAAAAGTTGGCTTTTTTTCTTAGCATTTCTCAAGGTTATGCATTTACAACATGGGTCCTTCCTCAAGCCACATGTCAGAAAATGCCCCTTACCATTTGTTCTTACTTGTTGTTGCTCTTTTCTCTTTGTTAACTACAAGATAAACAACCCCAAAGCTGAAGGTCTGCCCTTACATTCTTTCTGGTATCTATGTCATGCATTGGGTGGTATTTGTAACTCTGCTAGATCTCCCTGGAGAACCAGAAAGTTCTATGTTGCTGTAGGATTGAGTCTTGATCTCCCAACTCAAGACTTTACAGAAAGAAATGTATTCTTTAAAAAAAAAAAAAAGAAAAGAAGAAGGAAAACAAGGAAGAAGGAAGGAAGGTAGAAAAGAAGGAAGGGAAGGAAGGAGGGAGGATGCCCTAAGCCTTCACCTGTCGATTGGGTTTAAAGAAAAAATTACAGAGCTCTTGTATAAAACACGTTGTCTATTGTCTTCAAAACAAGCCAGCTGAAGCCTTCCCTGAGGTTAGCGGGAAATGTGGGCGTAACTAAAACAAAGTTTGAAGGTATGAAATTTTGGAAATAGAATACTACTGACCCGCAGTTGTGCTGGGGCCGTTGCCTAGGTAACTCAGGTACTAACACCTGTGTGGGATCAGGCTTCTATGGAAAGCGGCTAGAGCATAGGGATGCATCATTTCATTTCAAGTAGCTTTCAAACTCTGGTGGGAAGTCTGGTTTCTCAAGGAAAATAACTGTTCTTTAAACATGTGCAAAGAAAGACTATGACAAATAGCTCTGAGGGAAGAAGTGGTTCTTCATCCTACTTTGTCAAGTTGAGGACTTCAGTGAATGGTTGATTGATCTTTGCAGTTACAGCCTGAATCAAGTTAATAGCTGATACAAGACAACATCAGGAAGAAATAAAAAAGAATCATGATAGAAACTAAATAAAAGCTTGGATGAGACTTTGAGCCTGAATCTTGACTTAAAGTGTACTGAAGGCTCTTTCCCCCTCCTTTCCTTCTTTCTTCCTCTCTTTCATTCATTTCTTTAATTTTTTACTACACATTGCAGTAAAACTAACGTAACTCAGAGTCTGAGCTCACAAGTGGGCTGTGTTTTTTCCCTATTACAATCTTTTTTATAAACAAGAGCTGTCAACTTACCATGTAATTCACGGCTCAAATGTCTTCAATTTCCCGCCTGCGCATGCAAATTTCTGGCATAGCTACCTCGGTGTGTCCATTTCCATGCATCCTCTATGCGTTCATAATCCTGCCAAGGACTCTAATCTGTTGATAAATTTCATTAATGGGGTAAATAATTGAGAGCGATAGTAAACCTTTTTTCAATCACTCTTCAGCATCCCCAGACCAAGACCTGGATTAGGATTTAAAATGACATTTCTAATCCTTTAAATTGATCCCACCTGTAGCAGAGTTAGTGCTGACCTAAATGCAATGACCCAGAGATTAACAAACAATTAGAATCCTCTAGATAAATGCGTCCACAGACTACTGCCTTCTTCTACCTTTCAAAGTCAGACTCACATACCCTTGGATTTTGCCTCTGTGTTCTTCCTTTTTCCCTTCTGTCTAATTACCACAAATCACTTTTTCTCCAGGACATCTCTAAATGCCAGAACCTTCATCAGCTGTGATTCCAGCCCAGGATATGATACCAGCCCATCTTTCATATGATTCAGGCTGGCTCCCTGCAAAACTTAAAGTAGGTGATGTTTGCCTCCTTCTTCTATCCCCCTTAATTGCCTTCACTGACTTTCCTTCCAAGAGAGACCCCCCATCCCCCCATACCTCTGCATGCACACACTGACATCCACCCCCATACTTTAGATCTACCCCTTTGCCCTTATCAGTCCCTCTCTGTCCTGGGCACCATCTACTCAGGGCCCTGTTCCGAATTCCCAAGGTAAGAACTGAGGTTTTAACAGCTAAAAATGACTTCTATTAAATAAGGGTTACTATGTGACGGACACTTTTTTTAATAACAGCTTTACGGAGATATATTTCACCTACCATAAAATTCATCTGTTTTACATGTACAATTTAGGGACTTTTTAAAAAGTATATTCACAAGATTGTGCAACCTACACCATTTTCCGGTTCCAGGACAATTTTGTTATCCCTACAAGAAATTCTGTACTTGTTTAAAAGTCACTCCTCATTCCTCCCCTCCTCCCAGCCCCAGTCAACCACTAATCTGCTTTCTGTCTCCATGGACTTTTCTATTCTGGACATTTCATATAAATAGAATCATACAATATGCAGTCTTTTGTGACTGGCTTCTTTCACTTAGCATGCTGTTTTCAAGATTCATCCATATTGTAGCATGAATCAGAATGTCATTCCTTTTTTTAGACAAATAATATTCTACTTTATTGAAGATGCCACTTTTGTTTACCTCTGTATCAGTTGATGGACATTGGGGTTGTTTCCACTTTTAGCTATTATGAATAATGCTCCTATTAACTTTGTGTAAAAGTTTTTATATGGACATATTGTTTTCATTTCTCTTAAGTGTCTACCTAGGGAACTGCTGGGTCATGTGCTAACTCTATGTTTAACACTTTTAGAACTGACAAACTGTTTTCCAAAGTATCTGCACCATTTTACATTCCCACCAGCAACATATGAGGGTTCTTGTTTCTCCACGTCCTTGCCAACACTTGTATCTGTCTTTTTATTTTAGTATGGCAGGCATTTTTCTATGTATATTATGTTACTTTATATTCATAACAATGATGAAGGTAGATATTATTCTTCCCATTTCGTAAAAGAGGATACCAAGACTGAGATAAATTAGGCAATAATAATATTTATTGAGTGCTGATATGACAGGTATTTTTGAAAGCCCACTCTCCTGTGATCCTCACAGTGACTTAATAACATTTTGTGGACATAGATACTATTCAAATTCCCAGATGTCCAGAGAAGTTAAAGTAACTTACCAAAAGTCACACGGTCACTAGTCAGTAGAGCCAGAATTTGAACCCAGATGGTCTTGATTCTAATAAGTGGTAAAGTCAGAATTCAAACTCAAGGCTATTTGGCTCGAACAAAGCCCATACTTATCCTTGATACATTCCACTAATGCACTCCTTGGGCTATCTCTCCAAAGGCTACTTACACTTTAACAGGGTCTCTGGGAAAACACAATAACTAGTAAAGAAAAAAAATCCCTAATTGTAGAATTTCAGGTGACCTGATGGAAATACTGGTGCAAATAAGGGCCTCCTAGCCTTCTCTACCTACTGGTGCCTGGTGCCATGAGTGACCCCTGCAGGTATTTCACAAGAAGGTTCTGATGAGTACTAGGATGCTCAAGGGACCATCATGCAAACAATGCTCCAAAATCCTGAATAGACAGACCTGAGATTCCAAATGTATAGGTTGGAGTAACTAGACGTTAGCATACAAACAAAACTTCTAAAGTGAATTTGTTTCCACAAACACTTGTCTCTCTCTGTATTATTAGTAATAGCTAACAAGTACAGAGGATTTACTATGTGCTAGGCACTGCTCTATGGGCTTTACACGTACTAATTTATTGAATCATCACAACAGTGCTATGGGGTAGCTATTATCAGCATCTGCATTTTATAGATAAGGAAAACTGAAGCAGAGGAAGATTGGATAACTTACCCAAGAGCATACAGCTACTATGTGGTAGAGTCAGACTATGAAAATAAGTGGTCTAGCTTAAGAGTCAAGGCTTTTAACCACTGTCTCTTAAAAGAAATCACGGGGTGGGACTTATTAGATTTGTCCATACACTCAAAAATCCCCATTGGTTCTCTAAGTTTCAGTTATGGTATATAATTGACCCTTGAACAACACAAGGGTTAGCGACACCCATGCCCCGCATAGTCGAAAATTCTCATATAACTTTTGACTTCCCTAAAACCTAACTACTAATAGCTTACTTTGGGCTGGAAGCTTTACTGATAACATAAATAGTCGATTAACACATTTTGTATGTTCTATGTTTTATATACTGTCTTATTAAAATAAAATAAGCTAGAGACAAGCAAATGTTATTAAGAAAATCATAAGGAAGAGAAAGTGTATTTACTGTTCATTAAATGGAAGTAGGTCATCATTAAGGTCTTCATCCTTGTGTCTTCATATTGAGTAGCCTGAGGAGGAGGAGGAGGAAGAAGATGGGTTGGTCTTGCTGTCTCAGGGGTGGCAGAGGTGAAAAAAAATCTGCATATAAACGGGCCCACTCAGTTCAAACCCATGTTGTTTAAGGGACAACCATAATTAATGATGATTTTAGAACAGAAATTCAAAGCTATGTGGAGTCCTCATGAGCCTAAAAATATACAGATACTTTGATTCCATTCCTGAGTACAAACTTAGGGATCATTCCTACAGACCTTTTAAAACTGCTATGTCAGAAACATCAGCTATGTTATCTGAGTATTTCCCCTCATTGTTCTCATTGATCTATACCACCAGAATGTTCATGGGATTTTACTAGATTTTGTTGAAACTCATATCATTTCCTGCTCTACATTTCAATATCAAAGCCTAACAATTTACAGAACTCTGTGCCATGGAATGAAAGGATTCAAAATGGCACCTTCTCCCGCCACAAAACTGTAAAGTCACACATCACTCTAGCTTCCTTCTTAACTTCAACTGCAAAGACAAAAATGTGATCCCTTTACATTTAATGATTTTTTTTTTCTGCTAAGCGCTACTGGGAACCCCCAATTACACACATCATTGGAAAGTTGCAAAGGCCTTACAAGACATTAGCCTGGATCTTTGGATTCCTTTTGAGACTGAGACACAGGGCTAGGGCATCGGCTATAAAAATAGGTTCAGCATGGCATATTCCTAGTTAATCAACCAGAATAACGTTTGGACAAGTAGCTCCTTGCATGTGAGAACCTGGGGAGCAAGAAAGGTGGGCAGAGACAAGTGAGAGTAAGAAAGGAAAACTACAAGAAAGGATGTTACACAAACTTCCACATTTTGCCTGATTCCAATGAGGGCTCTGGACTGCGATTCTCAACCTTCATTTAATTGTTTCATATAACCGTACCTGACTGAAAGTTCTTGTGTGAATTCAGTAGTAATAGCAAAGCTCTCTCTTTAGTGCTTATAATGCTGAACAAGATATATATTGGTTCTTAAAAGTAGGACAGCTTTGGGCAAAAGGCCATATAATAATTTCCAATTATTGAGCATCTCCTCTCAACTGGCACTATAAGTGCATTATTTCATTTATTTCTCACGGCAACCCTAATAAGTAGGGACAATTCTTATCCTCACTTTACAGATAGAGAAAAAGATAACACCCAGAAGGGTTATGTGCCTTCGTCAAGGTCACACAGCTGGTCAGTGGTGGAGCCATAACTTCAATTCAGGCAGCATGGTTCAGGGCAGGGCAGGTAATAACTTTGCATCAGGATGCAAACAAGTATTTAAGGGTATTTTGTGTGTGTATATACACACACACACATGCACACACACATATATAATTTTGTTTACATATATATGTATGTATTGGTGACATTATAAATGGGTTTGTTTTTCTGCAGTTTTGTGTGGATCAGTGGAATCCTGACCCAGCTTTCTGCCGTATTCAGCCCAGAAAACTTGACTGGAAAAGTTCAGTGCTGCCCTCTAGGAGTCAGCTCCCAAACTGAAATTAAAGTCAAGATTGTAATGATCCCACATAGCCATAGGATGTCACTATTATACCATTGTCATCAAACTCCTCTAAGATCAATTTTTAAAAAAAAAAAAAATTAATACAAGTGTTTCATAATCGTTATAAAAATATTTTAGAAAATATAGAAAAGTAAAAAACAAAAAAAATTCTGTTTTCATTGACTACTGTATTTTTTTTCAAAATTGTAATCAAACCAGGTACACAATTTTGAAAACTTTTTTTTTTAAATTGGACATTAAAATAGTTCATTAAGGATATCGGATTTGGAGTCAAACTCACCTGCCTTCAAATCTCAGCTCTACCTTTCCTAGCTGTGTGACCTGGTGTTAGTTGCTTAAGTTCCCTAAAGCCTGGGCTTCCTCAAATGAAAGAAATTATGACAAACTGAACTATATCCCAGTGCTGTTGTGGGGATTAAAAAGGACAAAGCAAATTAAATGTCTAGCATACGATGAGCACTCAAAACATGGCATTTCTTAACTAGACCATTTTTTTTTACTTTATTTCAGCATATTATGGGGGTACAGATGTTTAGGTTACGTATGTTGCCCTTGCCCCACCCCTCAGTCAGAGCTTCAAGGGTGTCCATCCCCCAGATGGTGCGCATCGCACTCATTATGTGTGTACACACCCATCCCCTCCTTCCCCCTCCCGTCTGCCCGACGCCCAATAAATGTTATTCCTATATGTGCACTTAGGTGTTGATCAGTGAAACCAATTTGCTGGTGAGTACATGTGGTGCTTATTTTTCCATTCTTGGGATATTTCACTTAGTAGAATGGATTTCAGTTCTATCCAGGAATATACAAGAGGTGCTATATCACCATTGTTTCTTACAGCTGAATGTTAGTCCACGGTATACATATACCACATTTTATTAATCCACTCATGTATTAATGGGCACTTGGGTTGTTTCCACATCTTTGCAATTGTGAATTGTGCTGCTATAAACATTTGAGTGCAGATGTCCTTTTTATAGAATGTCTTTTGTTCTTTGGGTAGATGCCCAGTAATGAGATTGCTGGATCAAATGGTAGATCTACTTGTATCTCTTTGAGGTATCTCCATATTGCTTTCCACAGAGGTTGCACTAGTTTGAAGTCCCTCCAGCAGTATATGAGTGTTCCTATCTCTCTGCATCCACATCAACATTTATTGTGTGGGGACTTTTTGATAAAGGCCACTCTCACTGGAGATAAGTGATATCTCATTGCGGTTTTGATTTGCATTTCCCTGATGATTAGAGATGTTGAGCATTTTTTCATATGATTGTTGGCCATTAGTCTATCTTCTTTTGAAAAGTTTCTGTTCATGTCCTTTGCCCACTTTTTGATAGGGTTGTTTGATTTTTTTCTTGCTGATTTTCCTGAGTTCTAAATAGATTCTAGTTATCAGCCCTTTATTGGACGCATAGCATGTGAATATTTTCTCCCATTCTGTAGGTTGTCTGTTTGCTCTTGTCAAAGTTTCTTTGCCTGTGCAGAAGCTTTTTAATTTGATCAGGTCCCATTTATTTATTTTTGTTGTTGCTGTGATTGCCTTTGGGACCTTCTTCATAAATTCTTTGCCTAGGCCAATGTCTAGAAAAGTAGTTCCAACGTTTTCCTCTAGAATTCTTAGAGTTTCACGCCTTAGGTTTAAGTCTGTTACCCACCGTGAGTTGATTTTTGTGAGAGGATCCTGTTTCAGTCTTCTACATGTGGCTATCCATTAACTAGACCATTTTAACACCATGCTAAGCCCATGGCACTCTTGTTTTAGGAGACCCTACCTCGCATCTTATTATATATACTTTGACGTGTATGCACCCCATATCCTATGTTAAATATATTTTTTGCTAAACAATCTAGATAATTTTAAAGTTTTGCTTTTGAAATTTATTATTAGTTATACTTCTTGGGAGAGATTATATATACTCAAGAATTCTTACAAGCCCATGTAATCTAACCAACCATTTTTCCAATGTGTTGAAATTGTTCTGAATACAAAATGTAATGAACTATAAAACTGGTATATTACTTTTTTTCAACATTTACTTAACTTTTATGGAATTTGATTTTGCAGTTATCTTCATATTTTGAAGCCAATAACTTATGTCAATCTTCAAAGCCCTTTGCAGGTCTTTGAAAATTTCATAGGCCTTAGGCATGGTACCTTAATGGATTAAAATAAAAGCTTCTGGCTAACATTATTATCACAACATTATTTCACTTATGCATTATTTTTATGGCTGCAGAATATTTAATTTTGTGTATGTTCCAAAATGTACTCAACCATTCTTCTATCATTATATAATGAGTTTTTTTCCAATTTTTCCTGACTATAAATGATGCTGCAATGTAAATCTTTAAATATAAACTTCTTTTCAGTATATTAAGATTATTACTTTAGGATAGATTCCCAGAAGTGGAATTACTGGGTTAGAGTGTATGAATATCAATAATGGTGCTTAACATATATGGTCTAATTACTTTCCAAAATATTGGGACCAATTTATGCTCTCACTGATAGTCAATAAAATAAATTTGCTCATTGTATTGTCCTTTCACTAGCTTTGGGTTGACTTAAATGTATATTTGTCAATTTCATAGGCCAAAAATTGATACTTGATATTAATATGCATTTGGGGATTACTAGTGAGCTATTTAAAAATTCTTTTCTCAGAATTTGGAGATACCTCAAAGAGCTAAAAATAGAAATACAATTCAATCCAGCAATAGCACTATTAGGCATCTACCAAAAAGAGCAAAAGACATTCTATAATAAAGACATCTGCACCCTAATGTTTATGGCAGCACAATTCACTATTGCAAGGATGTGGAAACAACCCAAGTGCTCGTCAATTCATGAGTGGATTATTAAAATTCATTATATGTATACAATGGAATACTACTCAATAATAAGAAACTACGGTGATCTAGCACCACTTATATTTTCCTGGATAGAGCTTGAGTCCATTATCCAAAGTGAGGTATCACAGGATCGGAAGAATAGACTCCACATGTACTCGCCATCAAATTGGCACTGACTGATCAACGCTATGGTGCTTACACAGTAGTCATATTCTCCAGGGATTGGGGGGTTGGGGGAGGTAAACTCACAACTAATGGACATGGTGATCTTTGTAGAAGGGAAGGGCATGCCTCTAATCCTCACTTGGGTGAGGCAAAGATGTAAAATGTAACCAAAATGTTTGTACCCTCATAATATTCTGAAATAAAAAAAAATTCTTTTCTCATAATTTTGTAAGCCATATCCATTTTCTGTTTTGTGAATCATCTCTTTGTCTCTTTCCCTGCTTTTAAGGTCCAGTGGTAGGCAGAAAATGTCTCAAAATTAGTGTTTCACATAGCCCTATGCAGAAGTAGGTAATTAGTAATATTATACAATACTTATAGACTGTGCTAATACTATGGATTGGTTTACTCCACTTCCTTTCTACCTTGGACTCTCCTGCAGCTAAGATTTTTCATGTGTATTAGATACCACCAAGTAGATGCACTTATGTGAAGTTTGGCAGGTAAAAGTGGGCTGACAAACTAGAAAGAGAAGGCCGATCTGTACATGTGAGGTTTTTCTGCAGTGTTCATTTTCCACCTTCCTAGCTATGAAGAGGAACTGAGGAGCTACCCTAGCAAAGGCAACAACAGTAGCTTCTTGATCTGGTTTCTGATCGTTGGAACACAGCTGTTGGATGCTCTTTGTATAACTCCCTGGGTATTCAGAAACAGCTGCAGCAGCTACAGAGGTGAAAATGGCAGGTTCTTGATTCTGGCAGAGCTCTAGGGGTAACATCAAAGGTAGCAGTTCCTCTGAGGTTTCAGTACTGTATTTTTCTGGAACTATGCTTGTGAAATAGTTCCAGCCTCTACTCCACTCCTTTAGACCTTCCAGCAATCTTGTAAGTACTCAATTCCCTGTTTTAAATTTCTTCCTGTAAATTGTTATGAACTTTTTGGAAAGTAATCTAACTGTATATATTATAGTTCAAAATTTTAAATTGCCTTTTACCCAGCAAGCTCACTTGGAAAATTTTATTGCATGGAAATAAAAGCACTAGTACTTATTATCATAAATACATTTATTGCACTGCTATTTTTCAGTGGCAGAACCAACCTGGAGACAATCTGAATGCCCACAAATAGGGGGATAGTTAAATTCATTATAGAACATCTGCACTATGGAATATTATAGATAAAACTAAAAAAAAAGGCTGTGTATGTTTTGACTTGAAAGTATGTCATGATATATTTTTAAAAACAGGTTGTATAATTTTATTTTTGTAATTAAAGAGGTAAGGGGCATTCCAACCTGCTTATGATATTATGATACTTAGAGTGGCTTCTATTTTCTGCCCTGAACCCTGACTGATTCACACGCTGTTGTCATCATTATCATTAGCCATTAAATACTTGAGGTGTTGCAAACATCTTATTTCCAGTTCAGTTATGGACCACATAAATGAGATAAACATATAAGAAAATTCTTGGATGCTCAATACATTCTAAAATATTGTACCACACAGGGACTTCTGCTTTGAGATGGACTAACTTGTAGCAGATACTAACTTGTATCAGCATTAGCAATTGCTGATAACAACTAGAAAAATCAGGTGAAATACTCTCCCCCAAAATTCCTTTTTGAAGGCATCAGGGAGCTAGAACTTGAGAGGTGAGGACCCAAAAAGAAGAGAAGCTCATCCAAGTAAGCCCAACATTTTGCATGCTGTTTTTCCCTTAGGATATTTGTCAATTCTTGGTCCAGACTCTGGGCAGAGAGTGGCTCCTAAGAGGCAGAGAAGCTAAACACAGCCTTTGGTCACAGGACTCAGGAGGCAAAAGTTTTAGTTTAAAGTCTGCCAAGACCAGCTAGGATTTAAGCAGCCATGATCCTGGAGAGAGAGAGAGGAAGCATAGAAAAGTGAGCCTGACACTCAACACAAGTTTCCCCCTCCAGGAAACTGCCAATTAAGTTCACAAAGCAAAAGATTAGAAGCCAAGTAGCGTGGCTAAAAAGTAGAGTGGCATCGAGGAGGTTTCACAGAGATGAGGAAACAAATTTTAGAATTTCTCAAGGAGGAATGTCCCTAGGAAAGATCTACAACAGGTTCTCACTTGGGACTCCTGAAGAGGTATATCCTAGGAATGGGTAAACTAAAAATAGGTTGAGTCCAGCAAACACTGCAAACCAGTCTCAAGTCAGCTCAGTGGCTAAATGGATTAAGAAGATAATTTGTCCTTCTGCTGCTTGGCAGATAATAGGGTGAATCCTCTCTGGAGGGACATAAGATCATGGAGAGTCTACATACTTTTTCAGGCACAGAGTCTGGCACACAGTAAAAATTAACTGAGGTACCAACAAACAGCACCAAGAAGAAAAAAAATCAGGCAACAGAAATAGACTCATAATGACCAAATTATTGCAGTTATATGCCATGGACTGTAAATATTTAAGAAAACAAAGGACAACATGGAGACTTTTACCAGAAAACTAGAATCTGTAAGAAAGAATCAAATGGAAATTCTGAAACTCAAAAATACAATAACCAAAATTAATAATTCAACAGATGGACCACATAAAGCCTAAGGTTTACTGCTACTGTGTAGGATATGCTAAGCACCAGCTATTTTATTCCCTTTGGAAGACTCCCCTGCCCCACTGTGTGTAGCATTTGTACACTGCCAGTCAATATGCCCTGCCCTCCTCTGGTCAAGAAAGAGGTGAGCACAAGGTCCAAGTCAAGTCAATTGGATTCTCCTAGGGATTTGAATCTTGAGCTGAGCAATTCAAAGACAGAAAACAGAGCTGATTCATAGTGCCAGTAATGCCCTGGAAAAGCAGCCCATTAGTTTCCTCTATCTAGATCCTGGATGATGCCTTGATTTCCATCTTTTCTGAGATCAGGTTATTTAGTTTTTCCTTCTATGAGCTAACTTACTGCCTTCCAAATAAATTCCTTGGCTAGTCAGTATATTAGTATGGGTAAATAATACAACCACTTCCAAATGTCAATGGCTTAAAAATTTAAGTCTATTTCCCATTCATGTCCTATGCAAAGTGAGTTAGCAGGAGGACGACAATGTTCCGTAATTACTCAGGAACCCAGGCTCTTTCCAATCTTTGGCTTTGCGCTCCTCTAGCTCTTAGGAGTCCTTTGCATTCTACGGATAGAATCAAACGAGGGTTTTTTTAAAGGTAGTAGTGCATATCACTTGTGTTCACATTCTATTGCCCAGCATTCAGGTACACGGCCACACTTTGCTGCAAGGTGGACTAGGGAATGTAATTTAGATGGGTGTCCAGAAAGAAGAGGAGAACATTGATATTGATGAGCACCTACAGTCTATACCACAGCCAAGGTCAGTTCTGTTACTTGCTAACAAAGGACCATAATCAATACAGATAGGATTTTAACAGAGCTTAAAGAGGAAGGCAAGTCAGAGAGAGGAACTAGTGTAAAGAAAGAGAACAATGCAACATCTGGTTTGGCTGAAGTATTGAATGTGTAATTGGGAGCAGTGGGAGGCCAGGCTGGAAGACGTAGAGAGGGTCCTGAATGCCAAACTGAATTATGTACGCCAGGAGTTGACAAACTATGGCCTGTGGGATAAATCCAGCCTGGCCCTGTTTTTGTAAGTAAAGTTTTTTTGGACCACATTTCACTCATTTAGTTATGTATTGCCTATGGACACTTCTGTTATACAATGGCAGAATTGAGTAGTTGAAACAGAGAGCATATGGCCCACAAAGCCTAAGAATATTTAGTGTCTGGACTTTTATGGAAAAAGTTTGCCACCCTTGCTGTTAGCAATTGGGAACCATTGAAGGGTATTGAGCAAGTGAGTAGTATGTAAGGTTACCATGGCACCACTGCACAGAGGTAGATTGGAATGTGTGAGCCAGTTCTTTGGTTTGGGTTGAGAGGGTAACTGGAGAGAGAGGGGTCAAGTAGACTGGTTAGGAAACTATTACAATAGTCTAAGAAGTAATAATAGTAGCTACCGTTAATCAAATGACTACTACTCGACAGGCACTATGTTATGTATTTTGCAAGCATTATAAGATTTAATCTTCACAACAGCTCTGTGAACCAGTCACTATCCATTTTACAGATGAAAAAACTGAAGATCATGGTGGTTACATTATTTCTCAGTCTCTTTTGCTGGCTCTTCCTCCTCTCCCCACTCTTGGGGGGTAGTATTCTGCATGCTAATTAAGAACATGGCTTCCAAAACAAGACTGCCTAAGTCCAAATACCAGTTTTACTATTTGCTTTCTATCTGACCTTGGGCAGTTACTTAACCTCTCTGTGCCTCAGTTTCCTCATTAGTAAAATGGTGGTAAAGATCAAAATGGTATCTTCTAGGATTTTGGTAAGGATTAAATGTATTACTGTATGTCATCCACTCAGGACAGTGCCTGGCACTTCAGTAAGTCCCATAAACACATTTGCTATTATTTTCCCAACCTCTAAATCTTGGCATGTCCCAGAGCTTGATCTGGGTCCCCCTCTTCTTCTCTAACCATACTTCCCTGGTGACTCTATCTAAGGTTTCCTTCTCCCATGACACTTACTTTCCCACTACCCTGTTTTGTTTTCATGAGGGCATAATCTGAAATTATCTTACTTATTGTTTTGTTAATGTATTTATGATCTGTCTTCCCCACTTGAATGTAAGCTTCATGAAGGCGGGAACTTAGGCTTGTTCATTATTGAATCCTCAGGGACTAGAACAGTACCTGGCACAAAGTTGATGTCCAATAAATATTCATTGAATGAGGGGATGAATTTAACCAAGTAAGTAGCAGCTACACGATTGAAACCCAGGTCTGACTGAGGCCAATGCCTATGCCCTTCCTCACCAGGCTGTACAGTATACTAGTCATTAAAATAGAGAAGAGAGGGAAAATTAAAGAAACACTTAAGAGGTAGAATTGACATAACAGCAACAGATTTGATGTCAGTGGAGGTGGGAGTGGGGGAGGATTGTGAGTCAAATATGATTTTGAGATTTAGGCCCAGATGACGATAACAATGGTATGTTAAAGTGCCTTTTCTATGAGTATAATAGACTCTTTTACTCATGAGAAGAGGACCCTTATCCCTGGCATATTTTAGAACTGAGTTAGAGACACAGCAGGAGGCTCAGGGGTTGGGAAGAAGGGGACAAATTCCAGTTTTGGAAATGTTAACTTTTAAGTGGTACAGTCAGGAGATGCAAAGGCAGAGTGAGTTGAAGCTGAGAAGAAAAATCTGGGGCTCCAGCTATAGATTTGGATTTCATCAGCTTAGAGATAATAGTCGAAATCCTAGTAATGGACTCTAAGTAAGCACCTGCAGTTAAAGGAATTGGAGGAGGAAAGGGGCAACATAGAGTGAGAGGAAACAAGGAGAAGGGCCATAGTAGGGTCCAAGCAAGAAACATATGACACATTCAAAATAAGAAAATTCAAGAAGGGTTTTAACAAAGGAATTGTTTACAAAGATGTAGGCAGGGTGTAGCAAAACCACAAAGGATAGCACTGTATACTGGAGATGTTAAGACCTCTAGGTTGGAAGGAATGAGGGAAGGGAGTGATTATCAGAACTCAAAAAAAAGTCATGTAGAAAGGACCACACTGGAAAGAATTGTGATGGACACAGCCAGCTCCAGGTAACCCTACAAGAAAGGAGCTAAGTATAATAAATAGCCTAACCTTACTCTTTTCTCTCTTTACAACATCCTGCTATGTTCCTCATAGACAAACCTAACCATAAACTAACTAAAGGACAAGCGGGCCTGTGGATATTATCCATGAATTAGGTCAGACTCTCTGGGATGAAAGCAGAGTAAAATAAAAAAGGTAGTGAGTGGATCTGGAGGAGCCAGGGGTAGATATCTAACACAGTCCACCCTTTATGCCCCCCCGTGTCCACTTTTGTCCTTCATCTAAATGAAGCATTTGTTTCCCAAGCACAGGATCACACAAAGACCCACCAGCTACTGTGTGATCACAGGATAATGTCAATTCAGTTGTATTCCCACCTGAAACCCAAAACAAGTCACCACTAGGGCTCTTCACATAAGGCAGAGGGCACAAAAATAGGGTTAAAAAAAGTAACATAAAGCATAGCCTCTATAACAGCTGTTTTGTAACTCACTTAAGCAATCAAAGCTGCCTTCTTCCACCACCCATTTCATATTCCCTTTACCTTCTGCCAGAATCCAGGCTAGATAAGGCTTGTAAACTGGTGGAGAAAATGAACTCTCAGTAGGATATAAATTCTTTGTGGTCTTATATTATTGGGTTGCACCATTGTTCTTTTGACCAGTATTATTGGGCAAAGGGGTACATAGTATAAAAACCAGTGAATCCCCTGGGTTCCAAATATAGTTTCCTTTCTCCCACTGTGTAGCAGCAACCCAATTTTCCCTTAGTAATTGGGATCAGTCACCCCAGCCAATACACTGACCCCTCCTCTCCTTGTTGGTTTCATTGCATGGTGTGTCCAAAATAACCAGGTGATACCTCAGCTCCCAATTAATTGAAAACTTGACCATGTATCCTGGTGCAAGCGCTACTCTCTTAGGCGCTAGAACTCCAATCACTCCACATTCAAGCTTGGAGATATAGAAAGAGAATATTCTTTAATGTTGGATATTATGAGAAGGGCCACTCCCAACTCCATTTCTTGGTTCTCATACCTATACATTCTGGCCATGGATTGCTGCTCTTAAGCATAAACGGTCCCATAGGACAACACTCCAACCTCACAAGGTATTGTCTCTCACATGCTGCCATACCTGAGCCTTCAACAGGCCATTCACATTCTATCAAGGAAGCTATTTCCAGATAGTGGGGTATGTGGTAAGTCCAGTGAATTCTATGTGTGTGAGCCCACTTTGTTACTTCCTTTGTCATAAAGTGGATTTCTGGTCAAAGCAATGTGGGGTAGGTGTCAGGATTCTCTAGAGAAACAGAACCAACAGGATTTGTATATATAAACAAGGAAAGATTTATTTTAAGGAATTGGCTCATGTGAATGTGGAGGTACAAGTTCAAAATGTGCAGGGTAAGCCAGCAGGCTGGAGACCCAGGGAAGAGTTGTAGTCCAAGTCTAAAGACAAGTGTTTGGGTCATGGGGAGATCCCTTATGACTGGCTTGGTGCCCTCCTTATGGTTATGAGTGAGTTTTCTCTATTAGTTCATGCAACAGCCGGTTGTCTAAAGAAGCCTGGCACCACGTCCTCTCTCTCTTGCTCCTGCTCTAGCCATGTGACACACCTGCTACTCCTCACCTTCTGCCTTGATTGGAAGCTCCCTGAAGCCCCCACCAGAAGCAGATGCTAGTGTGATTATTCTTGTACAGTGTGCAGAACTGCAAGTCAAATAAAGCTCTTCTTTTATAAGTTACCCAGTCACAGTTATTCCTTACAGCAACGCAAAATGGACTAACATCAGATATGGGTAAGGCTCAAAGCATGATTCATCCTGAAGCAAATTTCCCTCCAGCTGTGAGCCTGTTAAATCAAACAAGTTATGTGCTCCTAAAAAACAATGATGGGACAGAAGTATGAAAGACATTCTTATTCCAAAAGGGAGCAAGAGGAAAGGAGAAAGGAATAAGAGGTCCCAAGTAAAACCAAAACCCAGCAGGCTAAACAGATCTTAAGTCTAATTAGATCTTAAGGCTTGAGAATAGTCTTCTTTGACTCCATGTCCTGCCATTTGAACATACTAGGGAAGGGTAGGGCCCTCAAGGATCCTGGGGCCCCCACCTCCACAGCTTTGCTAGGTGCAGCCTACATTGCTTTCATGGGTTAGAGTCAGGTGCCTGCAGTTATCCCAGACTGGTGTTCCACACTGTTGGTTCTGCAGTTATGGGGTCTTGAGTGCAGCCCTGCCCCATGGCTCCATTAAGTATTGCCCTATTAGGGATTCTCTGTGGCATTTCCTCCACTGCAGCAACTCTCAGCAATGGTCCTGAGTCTGTTCAAGACATTCTTTGAAATCTGAGTGGGGGAAGCCTGCCTCCACAGCTTGTGCAGTTTGTGCCCCTACAGAATTGGTACCACATGGGTCCTGCTGAAATTCACCACCTGCACCTTCCAGAGCAGTGGCCTGAGCTGCTTCTGGACCCACACGAGCCACAGCTGGGGTGGATGAAGAGTGCTGCAACATAATGCAGGGAGCAGAGGCCCTGCCTACATAGTCCTAACCACCCCCTCTCTTTCTCTTTCAATCTTTCTGCCCTCAAGGCCCTGGCACTCTAGGCCAGTGATGGGTGTGGCAGCCTCAAAGATCTCTGAAATGTCTTTGGGGTCATTGTCCCATTGTCTTTATGAACAGCACTTGGCTTCTTCCTATGTGTACTAACCTCTTTATTAAATAGTAGTCCAGCCATTCCCTTGGTTTTCTCTCTTAAATACACTTTTTTATTCTTTACATGGCCAGGCTGAGAGTTTTTCAAATCTTTGTGTTCTGCTCCCCATTTAATTCTAAATTTCATCTTTAAATTGTTTCTTTCTTCTCCCCTTTTACTATAAGCAGTTAAGAGAAGCCATGCAGCAGCTTCAACAAATCTCTGCTTAGAGATTTCTTTTGCCAGATATCCTGGTTCATCACTCTTAAATTCTGCTTTACATAAAATCTTCAGGTATGGATACAATCCAGCCAAATTCTTTGCCACTTTATCATAAGGATGATCTGTCCTCCAGTTTCCAATAAGATCGTCCTCATTTCTGTCTGAGATCTCATCGGAATGGTCTTTACTGTCCTTATTTCTACCAACATTCTCTTCATGACCACTTAGATAATCTCTAAGACTGAGGTTCTCTGTACAGCTCTCTTCTTCTGAGCCCTCATCAGAATCAACTTTAATGCTCCATTTATGGCAACATGGGCTTTTTCCAGCATTCACTTCAAAACTCTTCTAGCCTCTATCCATTACTCAGTTCCAAAGCCACTTTCACATTTTTAGGTACTTGTTATAGCAACACCCCATTTCTCTGGTACCAATTCCTGTCTTATTTCATTTTGTGCTGCTATAACAGAATGCCACAGACTGGGTAATTTATAGAGAACAGAAATTTATTCTCTCACAGTTCTGGAGACTAAGAAGTCCAAGATCAAGGTGCCAGTAGGTTAGGGCCTGTACTCGCTGCTTCCAAGATGGTTCCTTGAATGTTGCATCCTCTGGAAGGGAGGAACACTGTGTCCTCACACAGCAGAAGAGCAGGAGAGAGAACTTATTCCTACAGGCCCATGTTATAGCAGCATGAATCCTTTCATGAGGATGGAGCCCCCGCAACCTGAACACCTCATATTAGGCACCACCTCCCAACACTGTTGCATTAGGGATTAAGTTTCCAACACATAAGTTTTAGAAGGAACAAAAACATTCAAACCATAGCAAATTCTCATAGTGAAATCTCCATGAGTCCATGCGATTGTCTTACACGAAAGATGGTGAAGTAGTGGGAGCAAGTACCATGGAAGTGTTGAATCACCTGCTTGCTCAAACAGATGCCTTTCAGATCTGTGCTCAATCTTGTATTATATATACCACTCCATTTTTATAGCAGAATACTGATGAATATATTCATTTTATGATTCACTGAATCAGTTAACACGTCCAGTTTGTGATGGGAAGTTCAGGTCATATAGTCTCCTTATGTCCCATAGTCAGGAATTCAGTCCCTGCCAGGGCCTAATAGCAAACTAGGAGCTGCTTTTCAAATAGAGAGTTGTGGTCAGTCAAGGAGTATGTGAAAATAAGTAATTCAAAATCTAAGCTGTTTGAACTCTTAATTATTTCGAGCCTTAAAGGAATGTGAATTATGGGCCCTGAGTCACATGACAGGCAGCTGTAACCTAGGCAGCTGTAAATTTTTGTTTCTATGATTGCAGATTAAGCCTTTTCCCTTACCTGCATTGTTTTGTAAAATGTTATAAATGGCTTGTAGGGTGCCAGGTCAGGGAAGACCCCTTTCCTGGCCAATGTTGACTTTCATTATAGATTAACCTCCCTCTTAACCTTTCTCACACAAAGACTTCATGGCTATCATATTGCCTTAAGATGGAATGTTAAATACATTCTTTTAAATTGGAAAGGAAATGAAAACCAGCTATAAAGAAAAGAAAACAAGCCCCACAGAAAAGAAAATAAACTATAACTAATTTATTTGTTGTAACTGGTAAATCACTCTTGTATGGAAAATGATGTAATCCTGTTAGATTTCTTTTTCTTCTTCCTATATAAACAAGAATTTAGTTTTTAACTTCAGAGCACTGACCCCGTTTCTCTGGAATTTGTGCATCCTGGAATGGCCATTCCCAGATTTTTACTTGAATAAACTCTTTAAATCTCAATTCTGACACTTTTGATTATTTCAGGTAGACAAGTACATGGACTTACTCCAAATCTTTAGAGTTTGCAATACGATATTTTTATTGGTGATTTCCAGAGACTTCATTTGGAAACTTTTCCACAGGCCCTTCCTTGTAATCCTTCTACTAGTCAGTCATAAGGTCAAAGCAGCAGGACAGCTTGCCCCACAGTCTAGACTTCTCTGTACCTTTCCCCAAAATGGCATCTGACTAAACATGCTCAAATGTAGTGTATGTGCCTTCAAAATCCAAAGAGGCCCACGAAGTATCGAGCCTTTTTCTTTAAGGTGGGCATGCAAAGTATAGCAACTTTTCTTTCTTTTTAGAAGGATATCTCAAGATGTTTCAAACTGGATCCATAGAAATTTCACCTACATGGCAGGATCCTAAACTATCTTCCACCATATATATGAATATGTCTTACTAAGGTATCTAGTTTTATTTCTACTTCCTGATCATTGAATCTAATTAGTATAATATTGTCAGTTTAATGGAACAGAGTGATGTTCTGTAGGTTATCAAGAAGGTCAAGGTCCTTCCAAACTATATTATTACAGAGAACAAGAAAATTAAAATAACTCTGGGAACAAATAAAGATACACAATCATTGCTACTTTTGATTTTCGTTACTGAGAGGAATAGGAGGGGGAAGCATTTGCCAAGTCAACAGCTGCACAAAATGGGCCAGGAACTGTGCTAATTTGCCCTAGTAAAAATACCATATTCAAAACTGCAGCTGTGGTTGGCATCATCACCAACCACAGCTGCAGTTTGTACAGATTAAGTTTGTAGTAATTTTCTGTCATTATCCACAACCTATCTTGCTTTTCTACCAGTTAATCAGAGTAAAATGGAGATGTGTTAGAAGTTACCAGCCCTACATCTCTCTAGTCTTATCTCTGAAATTCCTGGAGAGATATAGTATTGTCTTTAGTTTATTGTCTTCATGTGGAATGAAGGGAATTTCCAAGGACTTCTACTTGGCCACTCCCTACCATGAGAAACTTCATCCCTCAGGTCAGTGAACCAAGGTAGGGATGCTGTAAGTCACTAAATATATCTATTTATAATATATATTCTGTGGCTATGGAAATAACCACAGAATGGATCTCTTGTCCCAATGTATCAAAGCCAGTATTTAATAGATAATCAACGACTCTGGTATGGTTTCCTTCCCCACTTCACAGTCACCTTGATACATGGCTTAAGGCCCCTTTGGGGAAGGCTTAGGGAAAGATTGGCCATATAAACCTGTGGCTGTGTTGCAGGATACTTCTTCCAAGGGATCCAGCCACATCCCCAATAGAGAAATTCCAGGTCTATTTAGAAGCTTAAGTCTAAGAACTGGATAAGAGGCTATGAATCACCACTGTAGTTACTAAAGTTAGATTTTTATCCAACAGATCTAAAATTTTTCCACATATATAGAACAAGCAGTATTTTAGTAAGCTTCCCATGTATCTTATTTTGAGGGATTCTGTTACCAATTATCCACCACCACAGTTCTCTTCATTCCAAAATACTCTGGTTGCCCTTCTGCCCATGTGGCTTATCGTGATCATTGTACTCCATTTGTTGCTGATAGTTAAGTGCCACCACCTGTGTTCTACCATTCCTACAACCCATTATTCCCAATGTGATCAGGAATCTAATTCCATTGCAGCATGGACTCCTTCCTCTACAGTGCATAAAGGAAGTTCAGATATTTATGTTTTCTTAACTAGGCCATCACTGATACACTGAGACTAAGCTTTGATCAGCCATCCTAGTGGACTGCTAATGCCAGTCCCAAGTACAGACATGCAACATGTAACAACATTCTGAGAAATCTTTCGTTAGGCAATGTCATCATTGTGCAAACATCATAGAGTATACTTACACAAACCTAGATGGTATAGTCTACCACACACCTAGACTATATGATATAGCCTATTGCTCCTAGGCAACACATTTGTAAAGCATGTTATTGTACTGAATACTAAAGGCAATTGTAACACAATGGTTATTATTTGTGTATCAAAACTTTATCTAAACCTAGAGAATGTACAGTAAAAATATGACACAAAAGATAAATGGGGGAGTCCTGGAGATGGCAGACAAAGCAGCCCAGGAGCACACCACTCTCAAAAGAAAGGATTGTAAATTGCAGGCAGATGCCTACCTACAGATAGCTCTTATTGGAAGGAACAAAGTGAAACCTCAGAGAAGTGATGCAGGACACTGGGAGTGAAGGAGAACGTGATGGGGCAATTCATTTGACAAGATTGAAGGGATCTGTGTGGAGGCATCTACACATGGGAAGATTAGGATGATAGAGTGCTAGGGCACCACACTCACCCCACTGCCACTGTGGCTGAGTTATGAGGAGGCTCCCTTCACTACCACAGAAGTCTGTCTGGACTGACCAGGGAGTTGTCTAGAGTCTGTGCAGAGTCATAGCACCAGAGAACAGGTGCAGTAAGGATCTGGTGGCTGCTGATCCTTGGTTTCTGAAACTGACACCATCCTGAGCTCTCAAGTGCACCACACCAGGTCTGCACAAGACTCGGCTCTACAGCAGTAGCATTCACATCACACCCAACAGGCTGCGGAGGGAGTGGACTAAGCGGATGTTCCCCTGAGCCATATCCTGTGACTGGAAGCCAAGCACCCCTACCCTCCAGTGTGGTGGAAGCTGAGCAGAGGAGTTGCCTTGGGCACTAGAGGCTCAACCTGGGAAGCTTTGGATAATTGCCTCAGAGGAACCTGGAGGGGTGGGGAGAACTCCACACTCTCTGGGCTGTTGGAACTGACCCCACCCACATGACTTGGCATCCATGGTCCCCAAGCTGGTGGAATAGTCCACCTGCGTGGACCTGCCTCTGAGCCCAAGTTCAGAACAGCCCACTGCCTGTAAGGCCCTGCTTTTTCGGGCCCCAGTTCTGGCTCTGAGGCTCTCATGCCAGAGCCTGAGACTCTGCCTCTGTGGGTCCAGAGCTCCCACCAGGCCTGCGACAATGTCCCTGAGATTCCAGCACTAGATCGGGACCTCAAGACCCCACCCCTGAATCTCCACCAATGCCACTAGGCCAATGGAACTTCCCCAAGGTTCAACACCCTGCCAGGGACCCCCCAGCCTTAAGCCACCATTACACCTGGACCTGGTATAAGCAAATGTGCATAGCCGAAGTACCCATGACCATTGCCTAGATAGCCTCACCCACCTGCCACTGTCAACTCTACAGGGAGACCTCAAGCAGAGCAATACCCACAACACTAGCCTTCATGGAAAGGGTCTCATCCAGGCCCCAACTTGAACTTCCTACAACAATCTGGGGAAGAATCCACCACCCTACATGAAGATCATCCAATATCATCTTGAACTGAGGCAATCACAGGTGAACAGGACAAAACAGAAGAACTGCAATACAGGCTTTTAGTGCATATGCCCATCCCCTGCTGCAACCACATTTCAGGGTAGAAAAAATCATGCCATCCAATTAAGCAAGAAAGTTCCCAACAAAAGAGAGTAGGTGCCCAGCAAACCTATTAGTCCTGAGCTGAGAAAAGAGGATTCAGATGAGAAGAAGCCACAAAAAGAACCCTGGAAACATGAAAAATAGTTTGACACCCCAAGGGATCACGATGGAACTACAGTAGTGGACTCAAATCAAAGGAAATTGCTTAAGTGACAGAAATGAAATTCTGAATATGGATGGCAAATAAGATGAATGGAATTGAAGAGAAAGTTGAAAACCAACAAAAAGAAACTAAAATATATTTCAGGAAATCAATGAAAAATTCGCTAAAGAATGAGTCAACATAAGAAAGGATATGATAGAACTCAAAGAAATGAAAGTCATTTAGGGAACTTCAAAACACAGCAGAAATCTTGAACAACAGACTGAACCAAAGAGAATAAAGAATCTCAGAGCTTGAAGACAAGGCTCACAAGTGAACCCAGTCATCCAAAGACGCAAAGAAGAGAATAAAAAAAACAGTGTAATAGTAGCAAAAATATGGACATATATAGCATTGAAATAGAACAGAGAACTCAGATATAAACTCTTATGTATAGGATCAAATAAATCTTCAACAAAAGTGCCAATGCTACATAATGGGGAGAGGATAGTTTCTTTCTTTCTTTCTTTTCTTTTCTTTTCTTTCTTTCTTTCTTTCTTTTTTTTTTTTAGAAATTGTATTTATTTGACACAGAGGATACTTTCTTAACAAATGGTGCTGGGAAAACTGGATACGCATATGCAAAAGAATAAAGTTAGACCCTCACTTTACACTGTATACAAAAATAAACTCAAAATAGATTAAATACCTAAATGTAAGACTCAAAACTATGAAACTCCTAAAAGAAAATATAGATGAAATCTTCATGACATTGGATTTAGCAACAATCTCTTGGTTATGATACCATAAGCACAGGCAACAAAATTAGACAAATGGAGTTACTTCAAATTTAAAAACTTTTGTAGAGCCGAGAATGCAATCAACAAGTAAAAATGCAACCCACAAAATAAAACATTTGCAAACCATATATTTGGTAAGAGGTTAATATCCAGAATATATAAAGAACTCCTACAACTCAACAACAACAAAAAACAAAAAATCCAATTTAAAAATGGGCAAAGGACTTTAACAGGCATTTCTCCAAAGAAGATATATAAATGGCCAAAAATCATATGAAAATATGCTCAACATCATTAATCATTAGGGAAACACAAATGAAAACCACATGAGATATTACCCCATACAATTAGAATGGCCATTACAAAAAAAAACAAAAAAACAAAAAATAAGAAGTGTTGGAGAGTATGTGGAGAAATTGAAACCTTTGTTTACTGTTGGTAAGACTGTAGAATTTTGCAGTCTGTATGGAAAACAGTATGGCGGCCCCTCAAAAAACTGACAATAGAATTACCTTATGATCCAGCAATCTCCTTTTCTGGATAAATACCCAAAAGAATTGAAAACAGGATCCAAAAGAGATATTTGCACACCCATGTTCATTTTAGCATTATTCACAATAGCCAAGAGGTGGAAGCAACCAAAATGCTCATGAACAGATGAACAGATAAAGAAAATGCAGTATATACATACAAGGATATATTATTCAGCCTTTAAAAAGAAGGAAATCCTGTCATATGCTACAACCCGGAAGAAGCTTGAGGCCATTATACTAAGTGAAATAAGCCAGTCACAAAAGGACAAATACTGTGTGATTCCACTTATTTGTGGTATCTAAAATAGTCAAACTTTTAGAAACAGAAAGTAGAATGGTGGTTGTCAGAGGCTGGGGGGAGAGAGAAAAGGTGAGTTGTTATTGAATGAATGTAGAGTTTTAGTTTTGTAAGATAAAAAAAAAAAGTTCTAGAGATCTGTTGCACAACAATGTGCATACAGTTTACTACAGTTTTAATATACACTTTAAAAGGGTTAAGATGGGAATTTTTATGTTGTGTCTTTTTGACCACAATTTTAAAAATGGATAAAATGGAAATTCTAGATGTATAGTTCAGAATTAACTAGACGGTCTTAACAGCAAATTAGGCACAGGAGAACTGAGGATTAGTGAACTAAAAACAGATTACAGTTGACTCTTGAACAATGTAGGAGTTAGGAGTGTCATCCCCTTGAGCAGTCAAAAATCCAAATAACTTTCCCGAAACATAACTACTAACAGCCTATTGTTGACCAAAGCCTTACTGATCACATAAACAGTCTATTAACCCATTTTTTGTATGTTTATGTATTATATACACTGTTCTTACAATAAACTAAGCTAGAAAGAAGAAAATGTTAAGAAAATCATAAGGAAGGGAAAATATATTTACTATTAATTAAGTGGAAGTGGATCTTCACAGAATTCTTCATCCTCATTGTCTCCACATTAAGTAGGTTGAGGAGGAGGAGAAAGATGAGAGGTTGGTCTCACTGTCTCAGGGTGGCAGAGACAGAAGAAAATCCCCACATAAATGAACCCATGCAGTTCAAACCCACGTTCTTCAAGAGTCAACTATAGTAGAAAATATCCATACTGAGCCTATAGAGAGAAAAAATGAAAATTACAAAGAGAGGGCATTGGAGATGTGAGAAATATTTTATATACATGTAATCAGAGTCAGAGGAGAGGAGAATGACAGTGGGAAGAAGCAATATATGAAGAAATACTGGCCAAAATTTTTCCAAAACTTATGGAAGATGTGAAACCATAGACAAGAAGCCCTATGAAAACCAAGCAGGATAAACCCAAATAAAACTACACCAAGGGCCGGGTGCAGTGGCTCACGCCTGTAATCCTAGCACTCTGGAAGGCCGAGGCGGGTGGATCGTTTGAGCTCAGGAGTTAAAAACCAGCCTGAGCAAGAGCGAGACCCCGTCTCTACTAAAAATAGAAAGAAATTAATTGGCCAACTAAAAATATGCAGAAAATATTAGCCAGGCATGGTGGCACATGCCTGTAGTCCCAGCTACTAGGGAGGCTGAGGCA